>PJRA01000309.1:244756-285461 GCA_016987375.1 Brachionus koreanus
TCTAATTAAAATGAGCCATAGATTGTTTTTTTTCTGTCTAGCTTTCAAAAAAATATGATTGGAAAGCAATAAAAAATGACCATTCTTCCAAAATCTAATAAATTAGGGTCTTATATGGTTTTATTGAATAACTTTTGATCTTTAAAAGGTATTATCCTCAATTTTTGCACACATGTAAAGTTAAATCAGAATGCTTTTTGTTTCTAGCTCTTCTTCTTTGTCTTTTTTCTTTAGTTTGTCTTTAACTAGTTTCCCGTGCAATGCATAGTTCTTTTAGGCAAAACCAAATATGGTTTGGAATGTCTTAGTGCAAGGTTGAATTGGTTTTGGTTATGAACAGGGAAAATATCCGAAATTGATGATCAATATTTTGGCCCTAGACAATTAAATTTCAATATTCAATATTTTTCAATTTTCTGTTTCCGTTTCGAAATTTACAAAGAAAAATGATGAATATTTTTTTTAAAAAAATTTTATTCAAAATATAAACTAAGCTGTAAATAAGCTATTTAGAAATTTCTAGTCAAATAAATTTTAAATTTAAAAAACAATTTCTTACACTAAAACTTGAGATTTTTTCTAGACTTCAAAATAATCAAAAAAAAAACTAAATAGAATCTTCATTTTCATGTTCTTTATGGTTTTTCGATTGTTTCACCATTTCTCTATATAAGTGTGGATTTTTTCTCACTAATTCAAGTGCATACTCACTCAAAGTTTTTACACTTAGTTGACAAAGATCAATTTTAATTATTGGTTTTATAGCGCTTAATAAACTGCTGAACAATGATGGAAAAGCAAGTTCCTGTTGAGCAAGTAACTGTTTCATTCTTTGTCTTTCTTTTGGCGCTTCGAAACAAGCTGGACAATTTTCAGTAATTATAGGAAAATGATTTCCTTCGGCAAAAGATCTGAGCTCTTTTTCACGCACATAGACAAAAGGTCTGATGATCCTGAGATCACCGTCTTCACTTTTGTAAGCTGCTTTCATTGACCACAGTTTTCCATTGTAGAAAATTGACATCATAAAGCTTTCGGTGAAATCGTCCAAGTGCTGACCCAACGCTAAAACGTTGTAGCCATTTTGACGAGCAGTGTGATATATTCGACCACGCTTCATGCGACTACAAAAGCTGCAAATTGATGCACATTCGTATGGCAAGTTTTCAGCGGTTTCCAAAATTGCTTATATTTTTTAATTTATAAATTAACAAATATGTTTTTCAATTGAACAAAAATACTTTGTTCTTCGTAAAAATAGGGTACATTCAATTCGGCCAAATATTTTTTCAATGAACTAGGATTATAAGCTGATGTCTTGGGATCCACTGTGACAGCTCCAAATTCAAAATTAATGTCCTAATTTTTTTTTATTTTCAATATTTTATTTTAGATTTATTTTTAATAAATAAGATAAAATTGTATTGTGAATTTTGGAACAAAACTTATTAAATAAAAATTTGAAATTAAATCAGCTTTTTTTTCTTTAATCTTAAATTCGTTCTGCAAATAAACTAGCTCATACTAAGTTTGTAAAACCCGAATTTCCAGTTTTTGCAATTGAAAATTACAATATTAAAACATGTTAAAGAAAATTACAATATTAAAATTACAAATTGACCAGTTTTGCACCGACAAAATTTAGGCTATACAAACTTTGCATTGGCAAATTGGTAAAAATATAGTTTGACCATTTGAAAACAGTTGTTTTTATTAATTTATGTTTATTGTTCCAAAATTCAAAATTTTATTTTTTTTTCGTTGACAATAATTTAAAATTTTAAAATTTACTTTAGATTTGGCAACAAATTGGTATTGTCTAATTGCATGCAATAAAGACATTGAATCTTTGCCGCCTGATAAGCAGACTAAAACTTTGTCGCCATCTTGAATCATGTTAAAATCTTGTAGAGCTTCGACAAATGGTTTAAAAATTGTTTTTGGTGGCGAATGCCACTCGTGTTTGTTTAATACACCATTGGTTTCCTTTTTATCTTTGAATTTAAGTTTACAAACAAATTCTGAGTTTCTATTTATTTCATTTTCATCACAATCGCCATTTTTCTCCACTTGATTTCTTTTATACATGTTAATCGATCTAGTAAAATTTGACTTTTCTTCCACTTGCTTAATCACATTATTTCTAATCAATTTGACACATTCATCAAATTTTTCATCATTAAAATAAGTATTGGCATGTTCTCTGAACGAAAAAGAAATTTTTTTACTTTCATTAGTCTCCAATCGGTAAATTTTATCCAAATCAGCCTCAAATGTATATTTGTGTGGCATAAATGGTGGTACATATACTTCATTGTTATACAATGACTTAATGTCATGTAAAATACCATAGGCTTCACTAGACAGCAAAAACCATCTTAATTTAGATGCTTCCTCATTAAAAATCAGCCTTTGATCAGATATTTGAAGAGATATCTAAAAATAAAATTGAAAAAAATTTAAAAAAAATTTTTTTTTTTATGTCTTACCTTAACTCCATCTAAAGCCTTATGAGCCAATTTAATACATTCCTTAATAAAAAAATTAAATTAAATTTTTTTTTTCTTGAACTGGTACTTGGTCATCTGTAGGACAGAGCTCATCCGAATGAGCTATTTTGCGGCTGTAATTGAAAAGACCATTTTTATAATTTATGTTCGAAATCCATTTTCGGTCTTTGAACACCTGGAAATTTCTGTGCCTAAACTCAGCTGTCTGCAAATTGCAAATATATTGTGGTAAAAATTTCCATCCATGTTCGCAGACAAATTTGATGGCATTGAGAATAAAATCTACTTTGGATTCTGAGAAAAAAAATGCCAAATTTAGACGCGTAAAGCCCGGCCTGAGCATTTCTGACTTGGTTGTATCGTGTCCGATTCTCAAGTGATGTCGGTCGATTCTGTCATCCTGTATAAGTATTTCTTCGTAGGCTTTGGCCATTTCGTAGCTAAGACCCATAATGTATTGAGCATAGGGTCCTGCACAAGCACAGCCTGATCTGGTTTGTATGCCGAACAAATCGTTGAGCAATGATGTGACAAAATTTGGATGCAAAAATAGACCAGTTTGTTTATGCTGAATTAGAAATGAAAAAATTGCCAAGCGGCGCACACTCAAACTTCCCAATATGATCAAATTTGGTATTTTAGCAAAAAAATCTATCGCTTTTCTATGAAAAATAATTTAAATTTGGCAAAAATTCAAAATTTTAAAAAAATTTAATTTAAATAAAATTATTGCATATAAATTTTTTTAAATTTAAATTGTTTAAATTGTAGATTCCTTTCTTGGACCATTAACGGCTTTTGGAGTCAAAAAACTCACGACATTCTTTTTCAACTTGGTGTAGATTAGTAAAATGCTAATACATTTAACTTGAACTTTGAAACAAACATAGATATCAGTTGGCTAAAGAAGGATATTTTTCTTGAAGTGACACATACATTCTATCTGATTGTTTGTCCTACCAGACTTCTTCTGAAGGCTCGTATCACCACTATAAGATTTTTTAAACCAATCTTTTAGTCTACTAATATATTTCACTGATGTTGTTGATAGGCCTTTTTTCTACTAATGACATAAGACTACCAAAATTTCAAATTTTAATTTAAAGCTATTATTATATAAAATTTTGTAGGATTAAATAAACAAGTAGTTGGAAATATCATATATTCTGTTTATTTTAAGTTTTAAAATCACGAAAGATGCTAAAATAAAAAACATTAAACCAATGCAAAATTTTATCACTCAACATAATACTTAAACTCGAAGTCATAATTTATTTAAAATCGGATATAATTTGAAACTGAAAAAAATATAGAAATTAATTAACCCATTATTCAAAATCTTATAATTTCTTATAATTTTAATTTTTAAATTTTAATTTTTTTTTGAAAATAAAATTAAAAATTTATTTAATTTTATAATTTTTTTTCTTTTTTAAACTTATAAAAAAATTAACTAACTTTGTGTAAAAGTCCTCTTGGGTAAGAATTGTGTCAATTCCGATGGAGTTTTTGAGCTGAAATACTAGTCCTGCTCGAATCGATTCGACAATGGCCGGCGTGCCACCCTCTTCCCTCATTTCATCATTTTTCAAATAGCGATGGTCATTTTTGGTCACATAAAAAACTGTACCACCACCACATCCTTCGGGCACACCGTTAACAAACAATTTTTTCTTAGCTATCAAAATTCCGGGTGTCTGTGGTCCGCCAATAAATTTGTGAACAGATAAAAAAATTGCATCCTTATGAGCTAGTTCTTTGTCTTCTTCATAAGACACAAATGGGTTCATGTTTATGTCAACGTGAGGCGCAGCAGAGGCATAGTCCCAAAAAGACAGGACGCCATATTTGTGCAGCAAAATGGTGATTTTATCCGAATCGGACAAAATACCAGTTATGTTAGATGCAGCACTAAAGCTGCCAATGCGCACTCTTCCATCGTTTTGATACTCTTTAAGTTTAGATTCCAAATCTTCCAAGTCTATTGAGCCACATTTGGTTTCATTAATAAAGACCACTTCGGCAAGAGCCTCGCGCCATGGCAGCAAATTAGAATGGTGTTCGTACGGCGACACAAACACCACTGGTGGTTCTCTCAATTCCAATGCATTTAGAAGCTTGTTTACTGCACCAGTGGTGCCTGACGATACAAAAATCACCAAATCGTGCTCGCTGGCGTTCACACAATTACGAACGATGTCTCTGGCCTCTTGTCGAAATAGGGTTGTTTGTAAACTGGTCACAGTGCTAGTTGTGTGAGTGTTGCCATAATCAGGTAGAACTTCGGAGCGAATAAAGTCTTCGATGAAGCTGAGCGAACGACCGCTAGCTGTATAGTCACAATAGACCACTTTTCTAAGTCCGAAAGGCGACACAAATTGCTCGTTAGCTCCGATCTCTGATTCAGCAATTAGTTTTAGCAGAGATTGAGGATCTTTTTCGTCTGTGTGATCTTCGTCTTGTTCTCTAGACGGCAAATCGTAAAATATGCGATCTGCATGAGATTTTTTGTTTGCCATCTTTATTTTTTCAAAATAAATAAAAAAAAAATGATTTTAATTTTTGAATATTTATGTTGATTTAAAGATTTTAGGGAGGTGGTTTAAAAAAAATGTCATTATTGATGTTTTTGCGGGAAATTGCCAACGTGTCATTAGATACACACAAATAAAAGTCTGATTGAGAAACAAAAAAAGAGAGAGAGAGCTAGTTATTTAAATAATTTATTTATTTATATTCAATCATATTTTTATGTTAGCTGTAGAATCTGATTCGAATAAAGAGGCGGCGCTGGTATTACGTGGTTTAGAGCTGTTAACCCTTTGGGTGTTTTGCGGTAAGTGGCTGTTTTTTTGCTTTTGCTGCTTTGGCTGTGATGTTTTGGCTGTTGGCTTTTTTACCGAGTTTAGCTTGGTCAAAAATTCCTCACTTATTACTCGATCATCATTCAACAACACAGAATAGAACGGCTTTCCATCTGATCTTATGTCTAATAAAAAATTTTATTTTTGTTATAAAAAAGTATCTTTGTCTAATTTTGAAAATTTATTTTTTTTTTAATTTTTTTGTTGTATGCATTTTAATGGGCATTTTAATGAACATGAAAAGATCGACTCTATTATTTGATAAAAAAAAATTTTCTAAAACGAAAAAAAAACACAAACCGGCTACGGCTTGGATTAAAGAAGCGACAACAAAAAAAAAATTATTTTAAAAATTTTGAAAGAATATCTTTTTTTTAAGAAAAAAAAACAATATTATGAATGCATGGAATGGAAAAAAAATTATCAAAGAAAATATAACTTTTTTTCGTCATTTTATTAAAAGCTTACGTTCAATTTTGACCAAGATATATTTTTCTTTGGCCACTAAAAAATTGCTTCCATAATTGAATTTATTTTCATGTAAATTTTTCACTTCTCCTGAAAGATCAGCCAAATCAATGTCAACTTGTTTTTCTGTTTCGTTTAAGTTGGCCAATTTTTTTATATAATTTAGCAAGTGCAGCACTTTGCAATTTGAATTGACAAATGCCTCTTGGCTATCGCCGAAAATAATTGTAAAAAACATTTTTCGGTGTTATAATAAATTAAAATTGAATTAAAGGTAGTTTTTTTTTTTAGTAAAGCAAACAAAAAAATTAATCGAATGGCACAGAGCAATTAAATTAAATTATATTGGCTTAACTTTAAAATTCCTCTTGAAGCAATGATTTGAGTCATATTTTCTGGATTAAATTTGTTTGCTTAAGCTGTAATATTTTTCTAAGGAAACAATAATTTTGCTTTTTTCAGCTAGTTTGTCGAGCAAAGGCAATTAGACTCGAAAAATAAAAACTTAAATCTAGAGCCGTTTCTTACTGTCAGATAGTTAAGCGAGTCCACAAATAGCTTAGTTTCCAAGACAACCAAATCTTTTTTATCTTCAAAATCATATCTATTGTTTTGATTGTTTCACCTGAAAATACCTTCAATAAAATAAATAAACTTTAGCTAATAAAAATTAATTGAATAACATTTTTTATTACACTGTTGATTTTAATTTGATTTAATTTTTTTGAAACGAAAAGTAAATTGTTTTAAATTATTAATTAGAAAATATTTTGCGATCATAATTTTTAAAAAATTGATTTTTTTCCAATTAAAGTATACAAAATCAAATAGCTGTGACGTTATTTTTAAGAATTAAAAAAAAAATTAGAAGAAAAATTTTTGTTAAAATCGATTAAAAGCAGACAAATTAATTGTCATTTCAAATAAAAGCTTTTAAATAGTAGCTTTCAATTAATAGTGTGATTATCGACCCCGGCAGTTTGGAATGGAGCTTAGTCGTTCCTTTTAGCCGCATGAGAAAAGAGTCTCAAAAAATTACTTGAACATATTATTTACACTAGAATATACAATTTTCTTTAGAGCAATAGTTTACTTATTCATGAGCACTCAGAATTTTGAAATAAATGAAAATGAAAAGCCATATTATATGCTCTATTCGAGAAAAATAACAAAAGTTTAAATCAACTTTGAACTTAGGATCAATGATAAAAATTAAAATAATTTGAAAGGTAACCAGTAATTTAATACCAAACGAAACAAATAATCAATTACTTATATTAATTAATTGTTTGCCTTTTTTTTACTTTATAAAATTTCTCTTTGTTTTGTCTGTTCCCAGACTTAATTTATTTTACGTATTAGTAAAAATTTCAATTTTTTTGATATTAGAGTCTTCAATTATTTAGATTTCATTGTATCAACTTCTTGTCAGTATTTGATTCCTTTTGATACTGTTAAAATGTTTTGGTACTAATTTCTTTATTTTCTGTATAGAATAAATTTGTTAAATAACATAATGTTATTAACTTCTAAAATAAAAAATTCTTAATTAAGCTTTTTTTATTTGTTTTATTGATATTAGATTTCTGTGGTATTAACTTGGCATGAATGATTTGGAAAAAGTCAAATTTAAGCATCACGTTGGACTCAAAATTTTCATTTGTTTCAATGGGAGATGAATTGAAAGAGCGTTGCAAGTCAAGACTAAATGTGATAAAATATCTTCAAATAAGAAATGGTGCTTAAAAGCACAAAGACTAGAAAATCTTTTTTTTTTTTGTTTAAATTGATTACCAGAAACTAAGAATAAGATTACAACTAATGAAATTTATTATTTTATTTATTTGTTTAATCTGTATCGAGCTAATGCTCCTTCAGAATAAAAATATCAAAAAAATATATATAGCAGTAGTAGTAAGTTGAATTGCAACTCGGAAATTAAACATAAAAATAAAATATTCAAAAATTATTTATTTACTGCTATAGCTTGAAAAAGTTTAACCCGTTTTTGAGTCGCAGTATTTTTTTTACTACTACTACTACTACTGAAAAAAAAGTTTGATAAAATAAAAAGAAACTAAAAAACGGTTTGTTGAAAAAGAAAGAAAAAAAATTACACAAGATTTAATTTCGATAATTATTATTCATTTATAATTACTTTTAATGCAATTTTGTTTTTTTTTTTTTCACTTTCGTTCTTTGAACTAGGAGTCTAGATGAGCTGACTGTCAGCGATGAGAGAGTAACAGGATACATATGTTTAAATACATGATGGCTCAGAGAAAAAGAAGGAAATAGTAAGGTAGCAATTACACATTGGAGGTGGATATTTAATTGAATTATTTATTTATTTGTTTTCTTTAATAAGTGTACAATTATTTAATATACTCTTATTCACAACTATATTTATAAAATACTTTTTTTTTTTACAATGGTTGTACTGGAAAAAAATCTTCGTCATGTTAAAAGATTTGTATATGAGGTTAGGAGGAGTTAGTTTATTTCTGTTAAACAATTAAATAAACATAGCAACAGTCTTTTTTGATTAAAAGTTTTCAAATTGGTTCAAAAAAGGCGCCAAAACATTAAATATCATTTAAAAAAATATTGATTGATTGTATGGATAATTGATAAAAAAGTGCTATAGGATTCTTAATTTTTAGAAAAAAATTAAATTAATAGTGCAAAATTTAACTCCCGAAAAATGCTATAAAATTAAAAGCCATATTCTTAAATTGAGTATATTCTTTAAAAATCAGAATTTTAAAATTCTAAGTTAATCAAAATTTTTGAATTGTTGAAGAATTTAAAGCAATGTAACAAAAATTAAACTAAATTTTTATTTCGTTTATAGTAAATAAGTTTCAGAAAATTCCCTTTTTACAGAATGATTTACAAGGTGTATAAAATATGCCTTTGAAATTCATCAATTGGTTTTTAAGGTCGGTAAAAATACTTTTTTACTTTTTTAAAAGTATTTTATCTTCGAAATTTTGGATATCAGCTTCTTCTTTTTTAATGATATTTTTATTATTAAAGCGATTGATTGTTTTTTTTTGGCTAGATTGATTAACAGAAAGTCTATTGCAAAGAAAAAAAATATTTGATTATTTATACATTTAGATATATTTATAGGATACGAAGAATTTTATAAGATGATGAGTATTTTTATATTGTCTTGCTATATAAAATAATAAAGTTAAAAATAAATGTCAGAATCGTTTTTTTGAATTTTAATCGTTAAAAATAATTATAGACAGTTAAATTTAATAGCATCATCAATTAATCTGTGTTTTCTTTAGATCAAAATCTTTTAAATAATACGGTTATTAGATAGGTCGTATCTTAACTCAAAAACGAACTTAGTTTCTTAAAAAAGTCAGTTTTGATATAAAATAGAAAAATTTTAAAATAATAAATTTTAAATTCATTTTTATTTTTTTTTAAAAACTAAGACTTTTTCTTTAGAAATTAAAAATTCTAAAAAATTTCACAAGTTAAATTTTAATGATTATTAATCATTTTATATTCGATGTAATTAAAATCTGTTTTGCATAAAGAAAAAAACGGCACTGTGAATTTTGGAACAAAAAACAAAAACAAAAATTCTAAATTAAAATAACTTTTTTTCTAAGGGTCCAAAAATCGTTGTGCAAACTGTATTAACTGATAAGGAGGGGGACGAAGTCACTCCTTGTTTTATCAACTAAAAAAAAAACTAATATTTGATAGCGAGCCAAATGATAATGGAAAAGCTTGTAAAAAAATATTAAAAAAAAATTTAGCCTACAACTGAATAATTTTATCGAAAATCAGTATTTTTCTAATAATTTTTTTGAAGTATTTATAAGCGAAGTCATTAGGAATTTAATTTAATAATTTATGATCGATTCACTCATGCTTAGGATATGAGAGTACTAGAAAATAATTAAAAAAAATAAAGTATTTACTATTTCATCGCTTTAAAATGATAACTAAAGCAAATTTTTTAATTTTTAATGTATTTTATTTTTACGATCTGGTCCAAAGAACCACTATCAATTTGTTTAATATATACATTAAAAAAGCATTTTATATAGAAAATTTTGAGTAAATACCTCAAGCATGAGTGAATTATTTATAGTATAAAAACAGAGTAATCAAAATTTTTAGTTCAATAAATTAAATATTATATTCAAAAAAATGTTCAGTTGTAAGCTAAATTTTTAAGATAAAAAATTTTTTTTTCATTTTTTTTTCAAGCTTTTCCATTATCATTTGGCTCAGTCCAACAACTTTCAAACTACAATTCAGCTTATCCAGGCTTCGATCAATCTGCTTCATGGTCAATCCCACAATTCAATTCAACTCAAATTCAACAGCCTATTTCATTCTTGCCTAATCAATATTCACTTCCCTCATTTAGTTCATTTCCTGGCTTTTTTTAAAATAAAGATATTCAAATAGAATTTCTATTTTTCAATTTTTTTATTTCTATTTTATTTAATTTTGAAATACAAAAAAACAAACGTTTAACGAAAAAGATTTTTATTCACGTTTGCTTAATATTTTCAGCAATCCGTCAACTCTAACATTAACTTAATATTATTTTAGGCTTTGCAATCCAAGACAAAAACGGCATTTAAACGGATGATCGATAAACTGAAATAAACTTAATTGAAATTAAACAAAAACAAACATTTTAGTAACTGAAGTATAATCTAAGACAGCTACTATAGCGAGCCCTATATGGGTTTCGTTTACAGGGTAAAATATGTCGTAGCTTATTCTTATTATTATTAACATAGGGTATTTTTATAAATTCATTTATTTCAATTAAATACAAGTCTCTTTGAAATGATTGCATGCTTATTGAACCTGAAAGCCTTTCATTCTTAGCTTAAAATCAAACTACAATTTTGAGGTGTTTTTTTGGTTAGCTTATGACGATGAATTGTCTTCAAAATTACTTATAAAAAAAAACTTAGAAATTTCATCTTTAAATTTTAAATCGAGTAAATTGAATCATCACTATTATTATGAATATTTATTTATAAAAAAAAAAAAATTATTTTCATTTAATAAGAAAAAAAGAAAAAATTTAACTAAACCAATACTTTAAAAAATAAATTCTAAATTTAATTTAAAAATAGAAATGATTTACAATTAATAAGATAATAAAATATCTGCATTTTTTAAATTAAAATATATAAAAAATTATAAAATATGCGTCAAATTAAAGTTAGACCTCAACTTCTTGGGTCCATTCAATCTGGCTTTTACTTGCATCGCCAATTATCTTGTTTATACGATTCCATTCTCTTTCTTTTTCATAGTCAACATCAAGATTAAATCTTACTTTAGGTTTTTGACTCGAATTAACTTGAAAATTACTATTGACTATTTCTGAACTTTCAATATTTGAACAAACCTCAGTGACAATTAATTCGCTGGTTTTGAGACAAGACTGTTTGGTCTTCATGATCGAATGTGGCGTTTTAGGCACCGAATTCAAATATTTTATTTGTGACTTATCAAAACTTACGAAGCCAAAGTCATCGTGTTCTTCATTTAACTCGACATTTTCGTCGCTTAGCGAAGCTATTTCGTTAGTGTTCGAATCACTCGAATTATGAATTATAATTCCATCGAAATCAGTGGTGGTGATCGTAGGCTCATTTTCAATGTACGCTTCACCATCGGCATCAGAAGAAGTGTTCAGAAATTCATCCGAAATTGGAGATGAGCCGACATTTGGAAAGTTGGTCACATTTGTGAAGCCAATGTTGCTTATTTCAATATCGTTCAGATCAGTAGTTGTGTCCAGACCAGTGCTATCCAAATTTGTGTTATTATTGCTATTATCTGGAGCTGAATCGACTGGCGACGACATTCGAATGAATCCATCTTCAACCAAATTAGATGTTTCTTCATCCTCTTCTCCATCATTATCATTTGTCACATCATGCTTTAAATAATAATTGATTAAAAAAATAATAAAAAAAAATTTATTTTTTTTATTTGTTTTAGCATTTTTATTTATAAAATAAAAAATAATTTTTTTTTCTCATCTATTCACAACATACCTCTTCTAAACACTCGTTTATACAATCAAAGTTATCATAGGCATAAATTCGTTCGTCACTTTGAGTCGATAGACTAGTGCGTACAGAAGGAAATGGATAAATATGCTTGCCATATTTGTTTTGTGCACGAAATGTGTTTTTGTAATTGACATTTGTCGAAGAGCAAACTGAAGAAGAATCCGAGTCATTATTTTGCTTGTTTTGTTTGAGAAGAATTTTTTCCATTTTAGTTTTTTCAAGAAGCTTTTTATTTTCGGCATACAAATGGCTATAGTATGAATCGTCTTCGGAATAAGAGTCATCAAAATTTTTTATACTGCTTACAATTCGATTTGAAGCAACACCGTGTCCACTTTTATGTCCTATTATATTCAATATTTCCTCATCATCATGTTCACTCGAATTTTTGCTCTTCATTTCTTTGAGATAATTTGGTCCCAAAAGTTCATGTTGACGCTGAAGCTGGCTAGCCTCGGAGCACAACGTTTCAGTGGAAGACTGAACATTTGCTTGTCGTTGTATAATCGATGATCGTTTTTGTTTCATTTGTTGTTTGGGCGTAGACTGTCCCGAGCTAGTTTGCGAGCAGCTGGAAGACGGTGGCAGCGAAATAGTCCTAGAGCTGCTTGTGCTCGACGAACTAAGCAGTTTGTGCTGTTGCTGAGGCTGTCGCTTAGGCCAATAAAGATGACTGGTGGAACCCATTGGTGAAGTAACAGCTGTAGACGAAGCACTCTCGTCAATGAATTTAAGCTGATTGATGCGCATGCTGAACTCAGATGGAATAGGCTTTTTGGTCTGGATCGAGCTGTTCGTGCTAGACCCACTTCCTAACGATACTACAGACATGCGTTTTTCCACCACACTGGTTTTGCACAAGCTGTTTGTCGAAGAAGAAGATGGCGTGTGAATGGTGTTCACATAGTCAATGAAATTTCTGTCTACTACACTTTCGGTCTTAATGCCTTGATTAGACGAAATAGACGAAACCGAGTTTATTATCTCATTTAGATTTTTGTTTAGTGGTTTATTCATTTCTGGCTGCTTCAGTGATTCCAAAGACTGACTATCATGTTTGGTTTGGATTAATTTTTCAGTTTCCTTTGTATATGGTGCATCGTCGGTCGTTTCGTCACTCTCAGCTTGCTTGGTCTAAGCGAATAATAAAAAATTAAAAATAATTTGCTTTTATTTACTAATCATTATAATTAATTATTTTGAATTTTTTAAGATATTTTTATAAAAGAAAATTTTTGGAAAATATCAATTGATTTTTTATTGAGTAGTGTAAATTTTTGCATGTTTCTTACTCTTGGAATATGTTATTTTCTTTATTTTCTGTTTTAGTGCGGCACTACGTGCAAGTTTGGAATCCAAGTATGAAAAGGGATGTGAATGCATTGGAACAGTTGCAAGAGAGGGCAACAAATATACCTTTGTCTCTAAGAAACATGTAGTACCAAATGAGGTTAACGAAATTAGGAGCTAAGTAAAAGAGTGAGAGGGGCTTGATTGAAATGTACAAATTAGTGAATGGAATAGAAAAGGTATGCTTGGTCAAAAATCTAGTGAAAAAATCAGATAGTAACGGTCCAACCGGGACGTTAAAAGGAAATAGTATCACAGTTATCAGAGAGTGTGTTTTTCTTAAACAGAGTGGTTCCGCATTGGAATAAGTTGCAAGAAAATGTGGTGAAATTGTTAAATTAAATTTATGTTTTACAATTTTACAAAAATTTAATTTGTTTTACCGTAAATATTTGTTTTTTAATACCGCGCTAAAACATCAAAAAATTGGTTTAATTGCCTCAAAAAATTACATTTTCAAAGCTTAAAATAGTTAAAATGAAAATCTATGATCCCGAAAGCCAACAAAATACCGAAATTTTCAATTTTATTTTTTTAATTTTGTAGAAAAATGGACTAAACTATTTCATTATGAAATCAGAATCATATTTTTGAGGTTTTAGTGCGGCATTAAAAAACAAATGTTTTCGGTATATGATCAATATTTTTAGACATATAAAATTCAATCAAAATTACGTTTACATTCAGTTATAATTTCGACAAGTTAGATAAAGATTAGTAGACATATATGGTCTATATGGTGAAAAATTCGTTCAATAAAAAATTTATTAAGAACTAATAATAACTTGGATAGTTGGCATCATGCTCTGCATTCCACTGTTAAAAACCGTCTACATCTTCTTTGCTTAATTGACGCCTAAAGCTGGGATAATTTATCTACTGGGGTAGTCATCAACGTTAAGCGTTTTATACTTTACTTGAGGAAAAAATAACTAATATAATTAAAGACTATTATGATTAAAAAATTAGAAAATATATTGTGTTTTTGTAAATTTATGTAATTTTTAATGGAATTTAAAAAGAATTAAAGAAAAATTTATTAGAAAAATTTTTGTAAAAATAAAAAATTTTTTTGTTATAACTTTTACCTTTGACGAAAATATAAATTATATCTGTCGAATGTTACCTGTTCAAAATTAACGTGTCGAAATAACACTTGTCTAAACTAAGCAGATTCAGAAAAAAGAAATTAATTTTAAACTAAAATTAAAAAATTTTAGTCATTTATAAAAATTCATCATTTGAGTTTGGTAATTTCTTTTTTCGAGTTTTTTAAAACTAATTTTTTTTTTATCATTACTTTGTTGCCGGTAAAATTTTAATGTAGCATTTTTATTTAAATATAAATTAGCAGATTTTCTATCAGTTTTTGGGTTTTAAATGGTAAACTCATTTTTATTTTCTAAAACTAATCTTGAATTATTACATCTCCAAACAAATGATTAAGATTTTTTTTAAAGTTCACAAGACAATATGAAAAAGCAAATTCTCCCTCTGGTACATGTTAGAAAATAATAATTAAGAATTTAGTTATCAATATTGATAGTCTTAACTGATTATATATACTATTTTTATTTTTGTATTATTTCAGTAAATATAAGACCAGCTTCACGAATTTAAATTAAATGCTCTTAGAATTAAATGAATTTATTTTTATATCATACATAATATTGAAAAAACTCTTTTTTGTTTTTAACCCAAGTAAAATTCATAATAAAAGTTACATTAAAAATTGTAACTAGTGTCTCTCATTTGTAAGGCTATAATTGATAAACCATAATCTAATAACTTTCGTATGAGTACACATAGCTGATCAATTTCTATGCAATTCTTAACTTAAATTTTTTTACTAAATAATTATTTTCAGTTAGAACTTTGTAAAAAAAGAGAATAAATTTTACTTTACTTTTACAGAGGCGTACCTAAAAAAAATTGATCAATTCAAAACAAATCTCCAAAATTAACCTGATCAGAAAAATTAAATTTTTAAGTGGGAATTCTCTTTTAAAAACGACAGAATTCTATATATGTCGCTCATAGGATAATTTTTTGAATTCTGTGTTATAGTACTTCAATTGGGTTCTCAGAAGATAAAAGCCGAAATACAAAAAATGCAAAATCGGGTCTTCACAATCATCAAATGTTTTCCATTAAAGACAAGTGTCAAAACAATCCACAAAGAACCAAGAATCGGTTTGATCGATGACAGAGCAAACAAGCTTTAATCAAAACTAATTACCAACAACAGAAACAATAATCATAACTGCTTTATCATAATAAGTATCGGAACATCAAGAATAAAAACATCTCTCCAAAAAATCCAAAATAAATTGTTAAAAATAATTAAATATTTTTCAATCAAAATCTCAAATAAATCAATACTCAAAGTCCTAAAGCTGGAAACAATCCAAGATAGATCAAACAGCTTATTTGATAAATTCGTAAAAAACAAATCCAAACAAGATTTGATAGCAAAGGAGATTCACGCGTATATGTTGACACGACAAGCAAACCAAACCAAAAGGTTTGAAGATTTGTAGCACTTATAGATAAATTCTCATAAATTGTTCATAAATTAAGTTTTAGCTTTTTTCTTTCTCTTACATATTTATAATTTTGTACTCAATCTTTACGTAACAATTGGGTTTAAACGAAGGCGTAAGCCATTCGGACAAACCTGAGGACCTCCACCCCCCAAAGTTATATTTTTAATAAAATAAAATAAAACAGAAACAATAAAAAGTATAAAAAACTCTTTGATTCAATGCCTTAACACATTGAACTCTGAGCAGAAGTTTAATTTAACAATTTGAACACAATAAAGTTATTTATTTCTAATCTAATTTAATATATATTTTGGCAAAATAAAATTTTTGATCAAATTTCATATTTCAAAAATGATCAAAAATTTCATCGTAGATTTTTGATATTTGTTAACATTTCAAAGCTTTTTTTTTTTGGATTTTTGAACAAGGATTGTAATTTCTAAAGATGCATTGAAATTTAATCATATTTAGGCCTGAAAAAAATGCGCCCAAATTCTGAATTGTCCTAACTAAACTTTTCTTAAATTATTTTTTAAATAAAATAAATAGTAAATTTACTTTTTTTAGTTGTTTTTTTTTTAAATTAATTTTAAGGTTAATTGCTTATTCCTGAACAATTAATAATGAGTATTTTCTACTTAAATTATGAATCAGTTAAATAAAAAAAAATGATATACTACCTAAAATGAATATAATTAAAAATAAATATAAGTAATTGCAAAATCGATCAGCAACTTAATTTTACTAATATGGCTTGGTATATTTGAAATAGAATTATTAAATTTAAAATCAATATTTATATAAAAAAACCTATAGCTCTTATTTAGTTTTTATTTTGCTTCTTTTGTTGTATGAAAACAAAGATTTTATGTTAACTATTATGTAAGTTTAATTAATACTTACAATTTGAATGCTGGGATTATTTATTTTTGAGATTGCTTTGGATTTGTTTTTGTGCTTTGCCGATTGTTTATCAAACGGCACAACCGATACACTCAAACAACACCGTTGGCTCATTTTCTTATCGTGTTTGCGTGCTACGCTGCTCGAACGCTCCAGGCTCCTAATGAGACCGGCTTTGTCTGGTAGTTTTAGAGTAAACGGATGAAATTTGATCAAAAACTGAGTTCGTAGACGACTTTTTTTTGTCTCGTTACTTAAACCTGTACAGTTTATTTCATATAGATTGGAGTGAATATTCGATGAATTATTGCTGGACTCTACAAGCTCAGTTAATTGACTCTTGCTGCATAGTATGCACTCAATTGAATTTGATTTTTTTCTTTTGCTCAAACTTTCTTGTTTGTTTGATCCATTTGCGGAATTTTTCAAACCTAAAATCTAGGAAATTTTGTTTTAAATGTTAAATCATAATTTTCAGCCAAGTCTCCAATTTTTATCAATTATTTAATTTAAAAAGTAAAATTCTACACCCCCATATGCTATCACTGATATTTTTTAAATAATAAAATTTAAACAAATAAACTTATAATTATTTTATTTAAAAAAAAAACTTCTATTTAATAAAATTTTATAATTTACGGCTTCAAAATACACTGTCATGTTTTGATAGCATACAAACACTTGAACTGCATCAAGTAGGCTATAATAATTATTTAAAAGCAAATTTAATCTAATTTGAATGCTCAGATTTGTCAAAATAAAGACAAGCATTAGCTTATTGACTTCCAAATTAGATGTATATCATATTAGTTAGATTTAGTTTGTTTGCGATTTGTTTCAGAATGCTTTGAAAAAAATATGCAAATAAATTGACTATAAATTGGTTACATAAATCAAAAATTTGAACATATTGATGCATCTTTTGATTGCTTTTATTTTTTTAAATATCACTACAATTTTAAAAATCCAATTTTGCCAATATATGTCAAAACACTAATCAAAAAAAAAAAAAAATTAAAATTTATTTTTTTCTTTTCTTCCTCAACAAAACAAATTTACGACTATTATTAAGCCTCTTTTTCAGAATTATTTATAAAAATATCTTAGTTTATTTGTACAATACTTGAGTTTATGCTGCTAAAAAAAATTATTTTAATATGTCTTTGAATTAAAAAAAGCCGTTCTTTTTTAGTTTATTTATTTTAGACTTAAAAAAAAAAGGAACAAACTCTTTTTTACAATTAAATTAAAGTAAACATTTCTCTCTCAATTTAATATCATTAATATATTAAAAGCAAATTAACCAAGCACGTGATTTGATTAACAGCTTATTTTAAAAATCTCATGATTTATATGTATGCGTTTTTTTATTTCCTAAGTTAACTCATTTTCAATAATCTAAAAAAAGAGTAAATAAAAAAATTCAACTCTTAGACTTAATCACGTTTGATACTTTTAATTATTAATTTATTCTAGATTTAATATAAAAAATAAACTTTCGTCACATAAAAATTATATGTTGCAAAGGCTTCTCTCAGTGCTGATTTTAGCACGAACTAGCAGAAATATTTGTCTTAATTGAAGGAAGCCTCATTTAATCACTTAATAATGCCTCAAATTGGCTAAAAGTTGCATTCAATTGAGACATCCCTCCTAACACCGATTAAAAGACACTCCTTTAATTTTTCTAGTTCTATTATATTAAATAGAGATTAAAATTTAGAATTTATCTTGAATTATCTGATAGTGATAAATTATTTTCTATCACTTATTTCAAGGTTCAATTATTTAGATTAAACAAAATACTAATTGAATAATTTATCACATTTTTTTTAAATTTATTTATTATACAAATGAAAATTTACAAGTTAAGCATTTGTTTAAAAATTCAGTAAGAAACAAAAAAAAATAAATAATTTTTAGAGAAAATAATCATTTATCAAGTTATTTGCTAGGTTACAATTAACTTTAAAAAAATCATTATTATGGTAAGAAAAATCTTATTTCGATATTTTCAGCTTAGTTTTAGAAACTTAAATTGCATAAAAAATTTATTAATTTCTTTTTTGATTCTTATTTTCAAATAATAGTCTTAAATTTCCAATTTTTTAATTTAAATTTAAAAAAAGAAACCAAACACTGAATAAAGATTGACATCGAAAACTTTATAATTTTTATGCAACAGCAACAAAATAAAAAAAATAATTGACCCATCGTATATTTGCAATCAACAATCATAATTAGAAATTTTTCTCAATTACTCTACTGTTTTTTTTTCCTCTAATTTTTAAATAATTTTTTTTTAAAACATTGTTTTTTTTTATTTACTTTCATTTAAGAAAAAAAAAATTTTATTTGGATTAATGATGCCAAAAGATGAATAAGTGTCCAGAATTTTTGTTTATAAACAAAATTGTGGTAATTTAAAATACACAAAGTGCTAATTGATTTTTTAGCAAAAGCTTCTATCTTTGTTTGTTTAGATGAGTTAAACAAATTAGAACATTGAATTTCCTAGACTAGAAATTAGCAAAAACATGCTTCTGCTGCTGACGCTGGTATTTTCATTAAGATAAAAGCTTGGAAAATAGAAGACGATCATTTTGCTCAATACAGATTGAATATCAGTTGAATCAACTAGAAAGCATAAGACTACAGAGAACTAAAACTAGCTCAAAAATCGATATGTATTTGAATTAATTAAATAGAATATTTAATCTTAACTTTTTATTTGTATTCGAAAAGATGGTCTTAAAGAGGGGCTTGCTTGAGCCTTAAGGCGTTACAAACTTGTACGATTTCTTGTTAGATTTGTTTATGATCACTTGGTAATGAGCATTGTATCTTAACACTAAACAAAGCCTAGATCGAGTGAGTAATTAAATCCTAATCACTTAACAACACTCAAAAATCATTCAATCGAAATGAGCCTTATCTCCTAATGCCTAAGTTCTTCTTATCTGTAAGAAAATAACCAGACGCGTTTATTCTGGATGAATAAATTGCTTTCTATCCACTTAATCGATTTGAGATTGAATCTAACATGATTGATGAGCTTTTGATACGCCATCTTTCCACTATCGACTTTTGTGTCTTTTTGTTTTTCATTCACAAACTAAATTATGTTTGTTCTTTTTTCCCCGATTATCTACAGATAATTGCTCTAATTGAAAATTCATTTTCTCAATTTATTAATAGTTTTTTTCTTTTTCAAATATTTCAACACTGCAAGCAATCATAGTATCAAAGAGATTTAAAAATAAACCTAGATCTCTTAATCAGTTTTTGTACTTTAAATAAAAAAATATTCACTAAATGCAGATTAGAAAACAAAATTTTATCTTGATTGAAAATTGATTTTTTTTAAATAATTTTAATGCAAATAATCTTGATCATAGGAATTTCTAAATAAAGATAATTTAATTATTCACAGAAAGTTTTGAATTGATTTGAAATCTATTAGATAATTTAATCAATATTCGTTTGTGAAAGAATATTTCTATTTTGAATTGCAAACAAAGGTCATGAAGGAATATTCTAAATAAGTTTTTCAAAGTCTATATTAATTACCCTAGAGACTAGACTAACTGTAAAACTATGTTCTCTTAATACGCAAAGAGATTTTTTATGCTCGATTAAAAATTTTTTAAAAATGAAAAAAAGACAAGCATGAATGAATAATTGTTTAATTTAGCATTTAAGATTCTATTTAGGAAACTTTTGCTTTATTTGTCTATTTTTCTGAATAGCCTCTTTCAGTTTAAATAATTTGAATTAAAAAAAAAAAAAATTTATAAGGAATTTAAACATATTTAACATTTCAAGCGAGCAAAAAAATAATCAATTAAATAAAGACTTAAATCTAATAATTCGATAAAAATTCAGAAAATGCTGACTCTTTAGCACTTTTTATTTTTTTTCTTATTTAGAACTAGGAGCTTGTAATTTTTTAAGACGTCCATTTTTTTATTTAAGAACTTGATTTTAATCTAATTTAAACTATGACAGGGCTTCTTCCTGTAATCAAACCATACAAGTTCAATAATGTAAATTAAAAGAACCATAGTAGCGTTAAGAGTTTATTGTAGGAATTAAATAAAAAGGACCAAAACGAATTTTCTCTTTTTGAAGCTTCTTTACTCATTGTCTATGCATGCATTTAGCATAATCTTTCCTAAACCTAAATAATGACCTTTACAAATCACAATCAAAGATATCTCGTCAGCTAAATTTTATTAAAAAAGCTAACAGACGTTGCTGAGTTTTGTTTCTCATGATTTGACATATTTTGACATTAAACGATACAATAAAATTTGTAGAAAGCTACTTAAAAATCCTCTAGACTGCGGTTTTTTAGACGAATTATTAATTTTGATGAGAAAAGGATCTATTTTCGAAATTATGATAACAGAAATCAATGCTTGTATATTCATCTCAACCAGCTCAGTCAGTCGTGAAAAGAGAAATAGCTTTGTTCTGAACAATTAGGATGAATAAATGCTTCTTTCCGAGAAAAACATTGTTTGTTTGTTCAAGATAACGCTATACCTAATACAGCTATAAGAACAATGACAAAAATAGAAGAGCTGGAAAGGATCGAACTTTTTAACAGATCTTTCTCCTTTTGATAATCATCTTTTTCGCTTAATTGCTCATTTTATTAGATGATGGCATTTGACTAATCAAGTTGAAGAAAGGTGTCTTAAGTTTTTTGGTTCCAAAAGCAGTGAATGGTAAAATAGAGGAATCGAACTACTTGCTGATAGATGGCTTCTAGAATATTCAAGACTATAGAGCAAAATGGTTTTTGTTGTTGAGATTAGCCAACTGATACTTTTTTTTTATTGCTTACACTTAGAAAGTCCGATTGATTTCTTATTAAAATTTAAAATAAATTGATAAAGACAATTTAAACATTTTGTATGAAAATTTATTCATTCCTAAAAAATTACAATCAAGATTTTTAGCTATTAAAAGATGTTTTTTAAAATTTTATTCAAATGTGATAAAATTAAAATTTTTCAAAAAGGATTCTAAAAATAACCTCAGGCGTTCTAATGATAAAATGAAAAAAAATAAAAAAAAAAACGAAAAATTTTTTTCTTGATTTAATTTATATTAATAATTTAAAAAATGATTTAAATATAAATTAAAAAAGCTCAACAAATTTCTTGAAACAATTTAGCCATAAAAAATAATAAAATAGACGAAAAAAAAGATGTTCGAGTTTTTAGAATGAAATTGGTGCAGTAATAGCCTGAAATGTGATAGCTATTTGGGCTCCAGAGAGCTAAAAACCTATTAATAGTTAATTAAATACCTAATATTGGTTTCAATATATTAACTTTGTTTATTTAAATAAATAATTCTAGATTACAAATTCTAGCTCTTAGTTTTAATTAGTTTTTACGTAACAATATATTAACACCCAGTTTAAAAAAAATTCCATAAGCCTGATTTGATTCACTTTAATATTAAATTTCCGCATAATACTTAAAAGGTAATCTAAGTATGATGAAGAAAAGAAAAAAAAATTTTTTTCAAAAAACTAGATGAACTAGATTTAAATGACTGACTCAAATCATAAATTAATAGTGACTTGAATCAAAGTTTTTTGAAGAAAAAAAAAATTTAAATAAAGCAGAGCTAACTATATATTGATAAAAAAATGCAACTGGCATTTTATGACTTTTAGCTAAATACTGGTAAATGAAAAGTATTGTTAAGAAATCTTTTGCTTAATTTTGCATTAGAGATTTTTCTTAAATAAAATGATAAAAGATAACCTTTTTGTTTAAATGATCAGTAAAGCAGAAGTATCTGACTGGAAGAGAGTATTAAAAAAAATCTAATCTAAATTAATCAATGTAAATACTAATTATAAATGCTAGAGCTGATTTAGAGCTACAAATTTACAAATGTAATAAATCAAATCAATTTATCGATTTAAAGTCTAGTATTTATCTCCGAATGTAACATGATAAAATTAATCGCAATCTAAGCATTAATTCATGACTGATAAAAATCTTAATTTATCCGAAAATTCTCGACAAATTGTAACAAAATATACTACTGAAAACAAAAAAAATGAATACATACACACTCAAATTCTTATATTTATAGATTAAAGAAAAACATAATTTAATTAATTTTTTAAAAGGTCGATACGTGATTGATTAAAACAACCAGTTTTATTTTACCTAAAGCCTTAAAAGAAGAAATAAATCCTTTAAAAAATAGAAAACTATGTGTTCATTTTACTCTAGCCTTGAAAAAAAAAAGAAAATTTCAAAAGGGTAGAAAAAAGATTAACATTTTTCTTTTTGCCAAAATCACTTGCTTATCTCATATTGAAAAAAATCAATATAATTTTTGTTGTTGTTGTTGATGGACAAGTTTAGAACAAATGTAGAAGAAAAAAATTACAAATTCTCAATCGGAAAAAAATTCATTTCACAACAAAAAGCCAAATGAATGCCAAACAAATAAAAATTAATTTTTTTATGCTACAATTAAAAAAAGAGAGAGAGAGAGAGAGAGAAAAAAATTAAATAAAATAAATTTATATTTGTTTAAATTATCTTTTTTGTTCCCGATCGGAAATAGCATCTTGGAATTTTTTAAGGCGCTTCATGTCATTCAATCAAACTTCTTACTGATAATTATTGTCAATTTAATAATAAAAAAAATCTAATTTTTTTTTCGCGTGACTAGAAGATTGTTGGGCATAATGGATGCTAGAATTCGTTCAATAAAAGAACTTAATTAGAATTTATAATTTAAAATGATAAATTTGGCACAGGATGATGATCTGGCCGCCCAAACCCAAACTCAATGCAAAATCCTATCTAATGAAACGAAAATAAACTCTTCTGGCATTTGATCAATCAAACGCCAATAAATCTTAATTAAAGCTAGACCCGAGGGCCGTGCGCTGCATCAATTGTGCTAAATTATGTAAAGAAAACAACTAGACGGAATTTTATCAATACTTTTTCGAAGAATTTCAAAAATTCTTCTAGGATTTCTTCACTCCAATTAACATTCTAAGTATTCTAGTTGGTATAGTTTACTTAGTTGATGAGGAAATAATTCTATTTGTTCAAGCTGTATAAAATTTCACTGGCGTACAAAATTCTATCTTTTTTTTTTCCTAAACAAAAATATGATAAAATAAAATAGACAAAAAATTTTGAGTTTAAAAATTAAAATTCTATGAAATAAATCTCAAACATTGTTGATGTGAGCCCCAAGACACAAAAGCTAATCCGAGTTAAAATTAAACATACAACTTAACTGCTTTATCTATTCTAAACTAAAACGGTTTGGCGTACGTCTGCATAAATTGCTTGTAGATTGAGCTAGAGAGTTGGCTACAAATGGAGTCCCAGTGGTAAAAAATCAATTACCTTTAGTATATTGAGCATAATAAAAAAGTTTTCAAAAAATTGACTTGGGGAAATTATCTTTTTTAAAATCGATAAAGAGAAATAATGAGATAAATTTGAGAGTTGAAATAAAAGAAGAGAAAATTATATAATCTGTGAGTCGAGGGAAAACTTGTCAAAACTAAAAAGTGAGTCAAATAGAGTACTAACTTGGTTTGAATTGGACGAGATTGACTTGGAATCCAGTTTAGGTCGACTTTTTTGATTTTTCGGTTGTCTAGCAAAACACGCCAGTAATACACAAAACGCTAAGAATGCAATTATTCCTAATATCAAAGCAGCATCGCGGTATCCTATGCACAAAATTCTTAATCTAAAATGTTAATAAGCTTTTTAAGTATTCAAGGCTTTTTTCTAATATGAAGTGTTTATTTTTATTATTTCATATATATATATATTTTTTTTTTTTTAATAACTTTTTCATAGCATATGCCGGATTTGAGCTATTTAAATAAAAATGTGAACGACCTTCTTTATAATTTTTTTTTCAATTAGACTGGCATCCCGACTGATTTATTTATAATAATAAATTGTTAGTTTAGATAAAAATTTATCAATTGGAAAATGTTAAATGATGCAATAAATTCAAAAATAAAAATAAAATTTTTTTTTTTCAATTACTTGATTATTTTTTAAGTACCCTAGTCTTTTAAAAGAGGAAATAAAATAATCAAAAGACTTGTTTTTTTTTTTTTTCATTTTTTTTTTATTGCTAAATCAATAATGTGATAAACTGAAGCAAGTTTGACTAGAACTTAAAAGCCTTGAATAATCAGAATTTGTTTTTCTTACCTGGTTGCAACTGCTTGCCAGACTTGGTTGAATCTAAGCTATTCAAAACTTGTGCATCTTTGGTGTATGGCTGATATTTTTCTTCTTTTGACAAGATCATTTAAATCTTGATTATTATAAATTCTAAAGAAATAAAAATTAGAAAAAATCAATAGCATTTAGACGACAAGATCCTAAATTAATTAGTCAAAGCTTTTGATTTATAATCCTTTAATTTGGCTTATATTCAATTGACATATAGGAGATTATTAGCGCACAAAAAAAGCACTTTTCTATTTTAAAATAATTATTGCATTGAGGTAAACAAAAAAAAAACTTAAATTATTTTTATTCATAAATCAAAACTTTGCAGCTATAATGCCATGTGTTTAATTTTCAACTTTTATCGATTTTAAGACTTTTTTCATTTAACTAAAATAATTATTTTTTCATCGAACAAGAGAAATCTTATATGAATCTGGCAAGTATTTTAAATGATTTATTCAAAGCCCGAATTGAACTTAATGACTTGAATAAAGCCCTAAAATTTTAAGTCAATTATTTTGTTATTAATTGAAATAAAAGCACCTCGATTAAGAAAAAAATTAATATCTTTGACAATTTATATTTTAAATAAATAAAAACATTTGAAAATTAAATTTGATTAGTTTTTTTCGATTTTCCAATGGCTTAAGAAATAAAATGAAATTTTTAACAATTTAGAAAATTAGTCAGTTAGTCATAATAGATTTACACAAAAATAGCTTGAGAATCTTAAAACAAAAATCAATTTGTTTTTTTTTTTTTTTTTAATTTATTCTGTTTTAACAGCCAAATATTGAAGCATATTGAATTGGAAAAAAAATTAATGTAGGTGTTTCTTGTTTTGTGAAGATAAAATTTTCTAAACAAAAATGAATATTTATATATGTTTCAATAGAATAAAATAGAGATAAATGCTTGCTGAATTTTAATCTCGAGAATAATTAATTTAATAAACTATTCAAAAAATTTGACATTTTTTTTTTAAATTAATTCAAAATCATAAGCCAAAAAGCACAGTCAAAAATGCAAACAAAATTAATTCACTTATTCTCGCGGAAGCAATTGAAACTAATTTGTCAAACAAGAACAAAAAAGAATCTGATTATTCTAATAAAATTTGATTAAATTAAATTAATTTTAATTTATTTGATGTAATTAGTAAAATTTAAAAAAAAAATTGATTTTTGAAATAGACATTATGTTGTTTTGAATTTCTATTGCGTTAGCCTCAAATGATTAACAAGTATTTTGTGACGCAAAATTTATTTGATTTATTCCTTACAACTGAGTTGAAAAAGATTTCTTTAGAATTTAAACTAATTTTTAAGTCAAACAAATTTGATATATTTATGTTTAAAATTAAAATTTAAAAGTAATTAGCTGATGAAAACTTAACAGCATTTCTATTTTGGCTATTTTAAAAAATTTGTTTTGATCTATTTTGCGAATTTTACTTAGAAAACCCACAAGACAGCAAATAAAAGCATTAATCTTCAATTTTAATTGTTTAAAGATTATTTTTAAAAGCTTTTTTACCAAAGCGCTTTACTAACAAAAATTATGATATTTATTTTCACATAATTGTGTGACCAAGAATCGATTTAGCTGTTTTGTTCTCATGTTTTTATTTTTTATTACTCAACATGTATTGATTTTGTTTTAATTTTAGAAAAAGAAAAATAAAACAGTGACACTTCTTCCGCTCAGACGTAAATATGAACTAGCTTAGTTAGAGATGGCAAAAGTAGAGGAGATGCTCGAAAACCTGAACGGTTTTGGCAAGTACCAAAAACTCAGGTTCACCATGCTCTGTTTATCTGGCTTATTGCCCCCCATTGCGAGCTACATTCACTCATTTATTGCCGCTAGTCCAAAATACAGGTAAACAATGTTTAGGCTCATATTTTTTTGCAAAAAAAATCTCTATTTAAGTTGTGGCTACTACGAGTACAATTCGAGTTTGATATTCAATGGATTGTCATATTACAAATCTCAAGTTTATCGTGAAAAGTGCGGACTAATATTTTCAAACATTTCTCTGAATAGTACTTTAAATATTCGTGGAGAAAAGGTTTGCATTTCCTGGCTTTATGATAAGACCTATTATAAAAATACACTCACCGAGCAGGTAAATGTTTTTTGCTTTCATTTTAGAAAAAATTTTATTTAGAATAAAATAGAAATTTTGAGTCTTATTTTGAAAAAAATTCATTTTCTTTTCTTTTCGAAAAAGTTTGACTTGGTATGTGATAAAGCAATATGGCGCTCATTTATGCAGTCAGTCTATTATACCGGTGTTTTAATAGGATCAATATTTATTGGCCAAATGGGAAGAAAACACGGTCAAATACTGGCCTTGTGGTTAAGTCTGACACTACTAGTTTTGGGCGCTTTATCGCTCTGTTTTGTGTCATACAAAGCAATTAACTATTTTACGTTGTTGCTTGGCAGATTTTTGATAGCTATTGGCTCTCACGGAATTTCTATAAACAGCTATCTATTAACAATGGAGTTTATAGACAAGAAAAATAAAAAATATTGTGCTCTAGCATTTGAATTTGTGTTTCCTTTGGGTCAAATTGTGCTTGTGATGTCAGCCTTCTTTTTCCGAGAATGGCAACAGCTCATTCGCATAATTCTAGTGGCATGTCTGCCTTTTTTAATCTTTGTTTGGTAAACCTTTTTTCCTTTTTTTTATTCTGGCTAATTTGTTCTTTTCATTCAAGTCTAAGCGATGAATCATGGCAATATTTGAGCAAAAAAAGAGACTTCAATAAAATTGAAATGCTTCTTAGGAAAATATCTAAATCAAATAAGACTAAGTTTGACGACGTTATGTGGAAAACTTTAATCAGCAAAGAAAATCAGGAAAGAAAATTGTCTAATATATCGCATTTCAAACTAACAAAATCGAACTATTTGTTTATCTCCATAATTGGTCTCAATTGGTAATTTTATTTGCATACAACAAATTTTTTTTAAAAAATAAATTTTTTTTTCAATAAAAAATAAATTTTTTTCTTTAAGGATAGTCAACAATTTTATATTTCATGGAATCGGGCTTAGATCAAACGATTTGGGCATTAGTCCTTATGAATCGTTTGCTCTGTCGGCATTTATTGAAATCATTAGCAGTCTATTCACGTTTAGGCTTCTAAGACGAAATTTTAGACGAACTTTCTACTTTATTTTTATTCTTATCTCAGGTTTTTTCTCAACCACTATTTTTTTTTCAAGTAAAATCAATATTTAGAACAGAAAATTTTTTTTTAAATTTTTTTTTTAAATTTAAAAGAAAGTGTTATTTTGATAGTATGCAGTGCAATGATAGCCAAATTTTCAATAGCATGCTCGTACGCCATTATTAGATTATATTCGAATGAGTTTTTTCCAGAAAGCAATCGCAAAAGCTATATCAGTAAGTGTTCGATAATGGCACGCACTGGCTCGGTGATAGCTCCATTCATCATTGCTCTCGGTGACATATACTCCAAACAATTGCCTTTTTTAATTTTTGGTATTTGTTGCTTTTGTTCGGCTTTGTTAACCCTCGCTTTGCCAAGGATAAAAAAATCCAATCTAAGTGCCGAAACTAAACAAGAAATCGATCAACAGCTAATTCAAAACAAGTAAAAATTTTCTCTAAAAGAGTTGATTAAGTTCAATTTTTTAAATTAAGCTGGCTTGATGGTCAAGATATTTGTTTGGAAAAGATGGACAATTCTGAAGAAGACATTGATTTAAAAATAAAAGAGTCAATTTGAATAAATATGCAATGCTATTTAGATTTTTAAATTTTATTTTTGTTTTAAATTAGAAATATTGAATCGAGAAAATAAATCCGGTTCATTTATTTAACACATTTTTTTTAATAAATTCTAATCAAAAAAAAATTAAATTAAACTTTAAGATTTGGGTAATAATTTTTTATTTTAAAAATTTAATAATTGAAACAAAAATTACTAGTACTATTTAGATTGAATAGCCAAGTTTACATAATAAATAATTTTATTTACTAAAAAAAGTTTAACGTTGAGACAATTGATGCTTTAAAAAATGTTTTCTTTGTAAACACTTTTCGGTAAGAAAAGAAATAGAAATAGGAATTTAATTTTTCATAATTGCAGTACGTGATGCATATTTAAATACCTTTTAGCACTAATTGCGGCTTAGATAATCAGCTTGATTGAGCTACCTTAGTCTAAATGAGTGATGACTCCTCCTGTTTTCTAGCATCGAATTATTCAAATTCAAATCTAGATTTTTTCAAATTTCATTTAGTCTAAGTTAAATTAAATCTTTATGCTTGGCTTTAAATTAATTTTGCTATTAGTCAAATGTCTCAAGATTAGCACTTAGATAAATCATTTTATTAAAAATAATAAAAAAGTATTTGATTTCAATTTTTTTGCAACAAAATGTTATTGAAAACTAAGAGCTTAAATGCAATAAACTTCAACATTGAACTCTTGATCACAATCAATTTATGTATGTATCACATTTTGATTTGACAGCTGGTTCAAATACAAATTTAAATTTTTTTTTATAAATTAAAATAAAGACTATTTAACAATTAAATTATAATTAATGTATGTAGAGTAAGATAGTGCAACATTGTTTTTCTACATAAGAACTAGACTGATGATGAGATAAATTGCATTATTTTTTTGATTATTTTAAAGAAGTTTAATTCTAATTTAAAGAAAATATCATTGTTCAATTTGTATTTGAAATTCACAATATCAGAAGTTTTGATATTAATAAAGCTTCAACCATCGACAAAAGTATTTTTCCTATTAAATAAAAATAATTTTATTTTTTCAATTTTTTATGAATATGTGAAAATAAAGAAACTATTTTGCATTAACTTTTTTTCAAAGCCTTTTGATGATTCATATAAATTTTTTCTTATTAAAATAATCCAAATATTATTTAAAAATGAAAAATGCAATCATTCCAATAAAAATGACGCAGGTCTGTCGATTTTGGCATCAAAATTTTAAAATAAGCAAAAAATTTTTTTAGCTTGTAAACAAAGATCACATTCTAACATGGCTATTATTAAATTTTAAAATTTTTAGTTTTAATTTTCAATATTAAATTAAATTTTAATTGTTTGCATTATTTTATTTAAATTCAAATAAGAGAAATAATCAATAAGAATTTTGTTGTTATTGTTGTTGTTGTTGTTTTTTTTTGTAGTTGTGTATAACATCGAGGGAAAAAGAAAAAAAAGAAAAATACATCAAAACAGAAATATAATATAATTAAAAAAGAATACAATTTCTCGTTTTATTTTCTAAATATGATTTAACACAATAGTAATTTTGTGAGCCGTTTTTTTTTTAAAAATTTTATTTCCAAATAAGAATCAAAAAATAAGATAATTATTTTAATAATTAAAACTACTTAATTTTACATTCAAATAAACAATCAAACTATTTTGATGTGTCATCAAAGCTATTCAAAGCTTTTTAATTTTTTTTCTGAACAAAAATTTTTTCTAAGTTTTCAGCTTGACAGTCTTTTGCCAATTAAACTTCTTAGTCGCTATTATTGCTAGTATTTAAGTTATTATAGCTTTGATTATTGCCATTTGTGCTGTCTAGTATTGGTGTAGCAGAGTAGCATAGTTTAAATGTGTACGGGTATTTGCTAGCTATATTATTATAAAGTAAGTCAATGTTTGTCTAGTTTAAAAATTCAAAAAAATTTAAAAAATATTTACATGGATGATCAATATCTGTGTGATTAGTTAGTATGAGAGCTTCAGTACAGTCAGCTATATTATTCCATTCAGCAAGTCCAGTTGTAGATTTCTCAGCTAGTTATATTTAATTTTTATTCTAACATAGATTATATGTCTTAATAAATATTTATTGCAATACTTTTTATTTTTATTTTAAGAAGATGTTTTCTTAGTTCTATGGCAAAATAGGACGTCTGAGAACACTTTTTCAAAATAATTTTAATTCAATTATTTTTCTCTAGTGGTTCATTCAAACAAGCCAATTTTTATTCAATTTTTTAGCCAATTTCTAATGTACTTTCATATCAAACAATTTTAAATTTTTATTTTAAATTAAGTCACTTTGCCATTTAAGCATACTGAATTTTTTAATCAAAAAGTGGTTTTAAATTACACAAACACATCCTAATTTTAAAATCAAATCGAATGGTTTTTTTTAATTTTTTTTTTTTTAAGTTTCTAATTATTTATGGCCAAGTATTGCAGCATTTTATTTTAGAAATGCGATCAAAATAAATAAACTTACATTTTTTTTGAAATACTTTTACTTTTGTGGGCGCCTTAGCTCCAGCATTCAAAAAAAGCTTTAAGCACAAGATTAAATTTTTTTTTTCTCTAGTCAAATGAATTTACCTGAGCCACATCTTGCTCGGTGAAACCGGGCGGAGCATTGAACCAGTGGAGAACGTTGGCGGGCGCAACAGGCTTGTTTTTTGACGCAGTCTCGTTTGTCGAGTAGCGGTTGTTGCGACAATTTGAAAAGTCTTTGTAACTGGGGGTGCCATCAGGCAATTCACCAGGCTTAATAGCCGGCTTCAACTCGTTCTGATTGCTCACATGTATGTGTATCTTTCTTCCAAATATGTAGACATTATTAATGTATTGCAAAAAGTTGAGTATTGAATCGGAAGCGTTCATCATGGCCATGGCCGATCCCTCTTTGGTTATCAGAAACTTGATCCTTTCCACATTGCCGTACAAGCACAGCAAGTTGAAGAGACGATCGCAGTTGAACTTGCTCGTACACAGATTGTTTATCATTAGAATGAGCTGGTTGTCGCTGTTATGTCTTGAATTGTTCATTAGGGACGGCAGATTATCCTTTTTGGCCGACTGATAGCCGTTTCGGTCGCCTTGGCCATTCGATCTGTTTGTTTGATAGGATTTAGCGTGGGACTGGTTTGGCTGTCGCGAGTTATATGAAGATCGGTTATCTTTTGGGGTTTGGAGCAACGGCGTTTCTGTTCAATAAAAATTAGTCTCAAATATTTTTTTCAAAGATAAGTTTTAAAGCTAAAATGGAAGCTGTGCTTTTCTTTGTAAAATTATTTTGTTTAAATTGAAAATTTTTATTAAAAAAATTTTTTTTGCTAGTTTAAACATATAAAAAAATTGAAATTTTTATTCGTCAAATTAGTAAGACTGCATATCCTAGCAACTTTTATTTTTTTGAAAAAATATTGATACAAAATTCAATTTAGTTTTTTTTTGAACATAGAAGTGTTTATTATTTATCAGTTAGTTAATAATACTAAGAATAATACTTTAGTTAAGTTTTTTCAACTATTAATTTTTTGTATTATAAAAATCTTATCACAATAAATCAATCAAATATTTTTAAGAATTATTTTTTTCACTTTTAAAAAGCAAATTTTCTAAAAATTTTAAAATTTAATGAAACCCTAAAAATATCGGACAAAAAAAGTGTCGGTATTGTGAAAAAAGGACTTACTTTGACTATCAAAGTCCCTGGTATAGTCCCATTGATCTTGGTCATTTCGACTAACTTTTAGAGTGTTAATCTAAAAATAAATTTAAATAAAAATTATTATAATTTTTTTAAAAAAATAATTCTACTTTGGAAAAATCGATCTTTAAAGTGCAACATCCGGAATAGATGTCGGCATTGTCTAGCTCTTCTTTGGCCTTTTCGGCCGAATCCCTTGAAGCAAACTCGACTAGTGCTTGTACGCCATTTTTTTTTGTTATCACAATCCGGTAAATTTGTCCAAATGCTGAACTAATGGTGTTAATAACATCGACAGTAATTGGATAGAGAGCATTCTGAACAGTGTAGCAAAGAACAATGCCTTGACACGACTCTTCGCCATTGTTCTCGCTGGTTTCGTATTTGTTGACTAATTTTTGGTTGAGAGAGTAGTTGAAGAAACAAGTTGAGCCGGCTATGGTGATTGGATTTCTAGCGGACTCGTTTACAAGGTTAATCGAAGATGTAATCTCTTCGAATTGGATCAAAGCCTGACGCTTTCGGGGCATAAGGATTATGCGTTCAATGATGCCGAATCGGTCCAGGGTTTCTCGCAGATCGCTTTCTGTCGTGTATTCGGATAGATTGCGCGCATGCACCACAAAACTTGGTGATGGTTTCTGAGCTACGCTAAACGACGGTGATGACGAGTCTGTCTTCAAACGCTTTGTCGGTGGTGCTATATTTGACATTTTTTTTTAATATATACTTATTGATAAATGTACAATTATATTTTTTTTTCGTTTTTATTTTTGCCCTAAAAAATATAGTGGATTATTTATCTTAGAAATAAATATGTCTTACGAATTGGAAGAGAGTTTAGTCAAAAGATGAATATTGTATATATGAAACGGATTTGTGAACTAGAATAATACTTCATGTTAATAATATGGAAATTATGTTTGAATATTTTTTCTATTGCATTCGATATGTTCTAAATTAACATTTTTTCTTTTATGAATTAATTAATAAATTTTATTATCATAAATTACAATCATAGATTACAAAATTTTTTGTCTTTTTTCCTTTTTGTCTAATTTGTTCTTTAATTTTTTTCTCCTTATAGGCTCATTGTTAAGGATAGGGCCATAAATTTTTATTTACAACCAAGTCAATCATTTGCCTTTATCTTTCCCTATTTCAGTGAGCTCTTTCATGATTGCTACACTCCAAATCATTGCTGACCATCCTCCTTTTCGTCTGCCTTTGTCCTAGCAGCCGTAATATTTTATTTAGTATCGACAGACTCATTTAGCTGAATTTTAGTTTTTTTTTGGCATAGCAATTCACTTCAAATTTAGCAAAAATGAATATTAATAAATAATTTTGTCACAATTAGTTTTTTTTTTTCTTTTTATTTTGTCCTTACCTAAACAAACATTCAAAAAACTGCGGAAAATATTTAATCATTAAATATTTTCCGCAGTTTTTTTAAAAAGTTTTTAAAATCCAACAAAAAAAACCTTATTTTAGAACGATTTTTTTAAGAAAATAAAAGTAAATATCAAAAAACTAAAAATTAAAAATTATTCCAAATTTTTCTAGTTTCAGATTATGCATAAAAACCAAGGGGTCATAGGGATCCCCGAGAACTAGATACAAACATAATTGAAAAAGAGGTAATTTTTTACTCTCTATGGGATAAAAATTACTATATTTTTTATAAATTATTCTAAAAATTCTTTAATTTTTTTGAAAATTTAATTTTTTTTCAGAAAATATGCCCAAATGTAGAGTTTGAAAGTATCCTTTCTGAGAAAAATACTCTTAAGAGGAGAGTACCTCATTTAAATGCTAACCTGGTGGACTTAGAGGTCAATCAACATGTCTACCTTGGAGAGTGTATTAAGAAACAAACGACTTGAACCAATGATTATAAAGATTATTAACAGGATTACAATTATGTATTTTTGGCCGACTTGGCATCATCTCATTATGCCAATTTGGTACAGAATTATATGTTAGATAAAAAAATAAGGTATGTTGCCAAAGAAGTGAATGCAGCAAACATGCCAAAAGCATGACTAGTCGAAAACTTTTTAGAAAATTTGAGAGCTAAAGTTTATTAGGGCAAAAATCTTGAGTTACTCGAAAACAAAATTCGCACTTGCCTAGTAATATCGATCCAAAGGATGTACAAGACCATGCCAAGACTGTTTTCTCTAGGCTCGTTATCATATGTCATCATGGAGTTCAATAATTTAACTGATATTATTTTTCAAAATCGAAAGGTTCAGTTATAGTGTAGTAGTAGTATATACTGCGACTCTATGGCGTTAAGTTTCTTCGAAGCTATGGCAGTAAATTAAACTGTTTCTTCAGCCATTTGTCCAAGTTAATTTTGAAGTTATTAACTGATAGAGAATTGATGATGTACTGAGAAAGACTATTCCAAAAATTAACTATTCGGTTAGTCAAGAAATGATATCGTTGCATACAATTTTTCGCATCTTCTCTAACGATAAACTTGTTATGTCCTCTTAAGTTGTAGGAGTGATTCCGAGAAAAATGAATACCATTTTCAAAACTGATAGTTTCATATCTGTTAATAATTTTAAAAGTCGCCTCTCATCCGCCTTATTTTTAGATTAGTAAGGTTGAATATTTCCAGTCTTTTCGAGTAATCATATTTCCCAAGTAAAGGTATTATTCTTGTCGCTCTTCTTTGGACCTTCTCGATTTCAGAAATGTCTTTTTCAAGGAACGGACACCATGAACTAATGGCAAATTCTAAATGAGATCTAACCATTGCTGTATAGAGCATTCTCAATGTATCAATGTTCAACTTCCTGAAACTTTTAGCGATCATACCCAAAATAAGGTTTCCACGACTGGTACAATATTTTACTTGGTTAGTCCATTTTAAGTCACTTTGAATATAAACACCCAGATCTTTTTTAAGATTTGTTTTAGATAAATTCTTCGTTGCGTATCTACCAGATATTGTATAATTAAACTAGGGATTTTTTGAGCCAACATGCATTACACCACATGTTTCAATATTTAAATCCAACGACCAAGTAAGTGACCAGCTTGAGATAAAGTCAATATCTTTTTGAAGTACATGATTGTCTTGTAAACACTAAATTACAGAAAAAACTTTAGTATCATCAGCATATTTTTCAAATTTATTAACTAAACCAATCGAAAGGTCATTTATGAATATTAAAAATAAAAGTGGTCCCAAAACTGAACCTTGAGGTACTCCACTAGTTACATCTAACCAATTTGACATAGTTGTACCCAAGATAACACGTTGTGGTTTTCGTTCGAATTCTCAATAGTGTGTTTGGATTGAAGCATATTATTGCCTAAAAATGCTAATGATAATTAGGAGTTGGCCAGGGAAAATGTCCGAAATTGATATTGGCGCTGGAAAATTGAATTTTAATTCTAATAAATTATTTTAATAAGTTTATTAAATTTAAATAGTCATTTTTATTGATGATCAATACGAAAAATTAAAATTATTATTTTTTATTTTTAAAAAAAATCAATATCAATATCATTTGATTTTGATGATCTTTCTTTCTTCCTTTTCCAGCTGGTACCTGTCTGATTTGAGCTGGGTAAATTATCAAAATAGCAGTGATTAAAATAAAATGCGCATAATGACAAGGTATCAAAATAGAATGTTCAAAATGACATTCAATTATTTTTTTGTTTATAGTAAATTTAAATCTTTAATCGTCTCCAATTTCTTGTTTCGTAAGTCGACAATATTTTCATCACAGAGTTTATTTCACTTTTAACACACTTTGATTGTAATTTACCGGTTCTCAATTTTAATATATTTTTTTCTATTTTATTTTTGATCGCTTCTAAGTGAATCCATTAACTGATATATTAAAGGGTGGTTGTACCTGAAAAAATGAGTTATGCAAAGACTCACAAAAATTGTTAGTTCTTGGTTAATCGAATGAATATACCATTGACCGCATTTAAAAAAGCTTCTAATCTTTTATTTCAGAAAAATATATATTCAATTCTTGGGCTATTAAAATTCTTTACTCATTAAAGTCACTATTCATTAATTATTTTTGGATAGAACTATGAAATATTTGATTTTTTTGAAATTTAAAATTTCTAATCTAAGAAAATTTGGTCTAAATAATCAAAAGAAAAGGTATGAATTTTGTTTTCCTAGCCAGGTATAAAAAAGGATAAAAAAGTATATAATCAATAAGTTAAAATGTTTGTTCGTTTTTGTATATTAATTCAAAATGGCATTTTGTCATTAATTTTAAGAACCTAGATTATAAACGCAACTTTTAGGATTAAATTACTTTAAATATCAATTTATAGCCCGACTTTAAAACTCAAAACCAATTTCAATAAAAATATTAAAACATAAATTAGTATTTAGGCAAATCTGGTATTTGAGTTTATATGTGTGAACGGTTGAAAAACTCACTATCTATAGCTCAATGAATTTGTTTATTTTGAAAAATAAATTAGAAAGCTTTTTAGAGTATTGTATTTTCAACAATGAGTATCAATTGAAAATATCAAAATTAATAATAATAGAAACAATAAATTAAACATTCATTTAACTAATTAAAAATAAAAATTTCAAATTTTAATATATTTTTTATTGAATAAAAAAGAGTAAAATTAAAAGCAAAAATCTGAATTTAAAAATTTAATGATGTTTATTTTTTAAATGATAAAGGAAATAGAATTTTAATCTAATTAAGTATTATCTAAAAATAAAAGAAAATTTGAGATGAAGTGAAGATAATTTTTATTTTAATTTTTTTATTTACAAAAATAAAATTTGAAAAAAAATAATAGACTTGGGTTTTGACAATAAATAAATAAATAAATATCTTAAATCTAGTCTTAATTTGAAACTCTTGACAATTCTTTTTTTCAAATAGCTTTAATTTTTTAATAAAATAAATTTTTTTTTTTAATTTTGAAATAAATCCGTTTAGTCGGCAATTTGATTTGACTTGATTAAATGTAATTTTAGGACATTAAATCGATTAAATAAGGTCATATAATAAAAATTAACAAAACTCTTAGACCAAAATCCTATCCTTTCGAGATCTAAATTATTTTTATTCTTATATTATTATAATACTTTATTTTTAATTTAAAATTTTAAAAACTCGAATACGCAATAAGAGTCAAGTGAAGAAAGAATTACGTATGCTAGCCAAAGACAGATAAATACAAAAGAGGAAAAATATCTCCAACCGGCAGGACCACCCAATTCACCACCGATAAACTTACTTCGTCTAAACATCATTATTGAAATGGCTATGAAAGCAAATGAACAAAACATGGTCACCGAAAATGCCAAACTACCAGGTATTACAACAAATCTAGTACCATTAAAATAGTGATAAATCGAAGCACACATCCAGGCCAGCCCAATTCCTAGGAAAACATTGACCGCATTTGAGCCAGTCACATTACCTACCGAACTATCCGCATATCTGTCTTGAATAGCTGCCACTTTGCTCGCAAATGTATCTTAAATGACACAATTTCATTTTTTAAAATAAAATAAAACAAAACATTTAAAAAATAGTTTTGTTTTTGAAAAAAAAAATTTTTAGAGCCGAAAACTTGAATAACTTCACTTATTACGTACATGTATCCTTTGGCAATAAATATGGGTTAATATTTATATCAGCCTGTGTGTTGTTTTTTAGAATTTGAGATCTATACCTATTAAAAATAAACTAGTTGAAAGAAAAACTCTGTAATTTACCATTTATTTCAATGAAATAGAAGAAAAGAACATATAACTTGAAAATAGAAAAAATCAAAACACATATAAATTAATACTTAAAGTGAATAAATATTATAAATACGTTTTTTATTGCTTGCCTGCTTAAATTGTTTATAAAAAATTTCTAAAAGAGTTTATTTCAAACGAGTTTCGATTAAGATTTGTCTTAAGTTATATGAATAGAATCTCTTTTTATACCATAGTAATTTAGATTTTTTAAATAATTAATTTAGAAGGTGATGATTTAGTGATATTCTTATAACTATTACAATGGAAGAGCAACATTTTTAAAACTTTAATTTTTCTTGTAGAACAATCATGTAAAAAGTAAAATTTAGTTTAATATTTTATTTTAGAATTTAGAGTAGTTATTTGAAAACGATGTAATATATAGCAAATTGCAACAGCATCTCATAGGAATAAATTTTAAACATCTTTTAATCAATTAAGAAAAAAATAGTTTTATGGCATAATCGATTTAAGAAAAAACTAATATGATTAAAGTCAATTTAGACTAAAGTCAATTTTTTTCTTAATTTTTATGTGTTGATTAAACTTAACAATGTTTTTAATTCAATTAATAAAAAAATTAAAATAAATTTGAAGATACCAACTTTCACCAATATACTGGGCAAATATTATTACATTATTGTTTTAGATCATTTTTTGAATTCAACAACACAAAGCCTAGTTATTTAATAATGACGATTTATACAATAATTGACTCAATAAAAGACTTGTATAATATTTTAACTGTTTCGTTAACTCTTAAAGTTATTTTAAGTAATTTACCACTTTGTCTTTAGTCAATCTTTGATCTATTTATTTTGATGATTTATAATTTTTGGATCTTGTATTTATTTAATTATATAAATATACAATTAAATAATAAATATTAAAATGAAAGTAAAACATCGATATAACATGTGACATGACATGTACAAAATATCTTGTTTGTCAATTTTAATTGAGTCGTCTTATGTGTAAAGTATTTTGATGAAAGGGGTTTAAACATGCGCCACGTATTGCAGAGACATTTTGAAGATTTTTCCACCCTCAGTGGGTTTCGACTGGGTAAAATTTTCAGTGTAGATGATCAACTCGATGCAGTAGCCTCTGTGTCAGATCGGAGCTGTTGCTCAAAAAGGTACTTGAACAGGAGATGAGCTCCTCCCCATTATTCCCTAGGATAGAATAGGGTCCAAAAAAAAAAAATGTGTAAAGTATGGTTGTTTAAATAAAAACAATAGAATTGAATGCTCATCAAACTGATATGTCTAACTTTTTGTTTAATTGATTCTAAAAAATATTATAAAATGAAAACTTTGAAAGAAAATTTTAAAATTTTGCTAATGTTAAGTTGTTATTATTGGAAAAATGGCCTGGGTTAGCTGCCTAGTGGTTCCTCATGATTTGAAAAATTTAGATATTCAAACATGCAGTGAAACATTTAGGAAATTGCTTAATTGCTTAATACTAGAAGCACTTAATAGATTTTTCAAATGAATATATCTTTTTTGATTTATGTAGATTATAAAATTTTCTTTTACAAAAAAATGTTATAAATTTATAAAATTATTAATGTTTTTTTTTAATATATTTTTGAATTAAAAAAACGTGAGAAAATGCTTGGTGCTTCTAGTGTTAAAAAAATCCTCTAGATGAACTGTTTTTCAGATGAATCATTACTTTTGATGATAAATGAGTCAATTTTCGAAATTAGAAAAACAAAAATCAATGGTTTGACTCATTTCAACTAGTTCAGTTAGTCATGAAAACAGGACGCTTTGATTAAAGGTAATGTGGAATTCCCATGGACTAATACATTTTGAGCTGGTTTCGGACAGTAGTCCTTCAGATGCATATCTTTATTTTAAGCTATTTGAACTATAATCAAGAAAAATATCCTTTTTTGCTCAGCCGAAAACTAATGTTTAGATAACGCTTGACCTAATACAGATGTAAGATTGATGGCAAAAATAGAAGAGCTGGAAGGGATTTTCAATTTTCTTTTTCATTCAGCATATAACCCACTTTATTTTCGCTCAAACGCTCATTCTTCATTGGATTGTAGCGTACAGTATTCTAAAAGCTCCCAACTAACAAAAAAGGCAATCCTGTTCGAAGTAAAATTTTTGCTATTTATATTTCCGGAATTGTTGCTCGCAATATCAAGAGCTTTCCCTCCCATTTTTAAATTTTATCATGATTTCCTAAAAAAATAATAGAAAATTGGCAAGTCAGTTTTTGAGCAAAAGTGCCGATCATACATACATCGAATCGATCTTCAATATCAAAATTTTTGTGGTTATTGTTATTTGCTATATGATAATTAGAGAGCCCGTATAGCCGAGTGGTTTGTATGTTAGTCATGCAAGCAGAGGGTGGAGGGTTCAAAACCCACTGAGGGTGGAAAAATCTTCAAAATGTCTCTGCAATACGGGGCGCATGTTTAAA
>PJRA01000309.1:285798-334335 GCA_016987375.1 Brachionus koreanus
ACTAGTGTTGGGAATTGTTCAAAACGAGTCGACTAAAAAAAAAATGAGTCGACTCCCAACACTACTAAAAACCTAAATCCACATCTTTTCATAAGCTTTGGAAAAAAAAATTGATTTTATCATATTTATTAATTTAAATAAATGAAAAGCCGATGAAATTTTTATTTTTCATCAATAAATAAATCACTTCACTTCTCATCGATGAAAAATCGATTTTAATACAATAAGTTGTAAAAAAATTTTTTTACTTCTTTTTTAAATCAAAATACGAAATTAAGAAATTTTTTTTCTTAAATTTTTGACTTATCCTAATCAAAATTATTCCAAAATAAATCAATCTAAATAAATCAAAAGTGGATGAAAAGTGGAATTAAAGTAGACTAAAGAGTGCTTATATACCTGGCAAAGAGGTTCCTAGAGCTACAAATGAAATAGCCGTAACACTGTCTTTAAGGCCAACAGTGCAACCAAAATGTGATGCCAAATCTCCAATGACGGCTGTAAGAATTCCAATAATAATAATTGAAACCACGAAACAGGCCCATCCGCCCCAAATTTCTGTCGGCGGCACAAAAGCAAACAACACTTTCCAAAAAAGTGAAACAAAATGAATCAAATAATCACTCAACGAGGGCTTTTTCGGCTCCGACTCCTCTTTGTCAGCCTGATTCTCATCACTCTTTTCACCATCATTGTCCTCTTCATTTCCATTAGCATCATCATCATCATCATCAGCGTCATCGTCAGCATTCACTTGAAACGCTTCAATAAACTGCTCTCGCCACGACGAAGTTCCAACAAGAACTGCCGCATTGCTCTTAATCAACAATTTGTCCACTATTCCCTTAATAACCTTGCTCTCTTTAATCTGAATTTCAATTTTGTTTTGATCACCGAGTCTAGGTCTGCCGGCCTCATTGTGACTAGCCTCTTCCATTTCGGGTATTGGATCACTTAACCTGATAAAAAAATTCTCATTTTTTTGATAGTCCTCATCGTCAACAATGTCTATTTCGATGTACTTTTCAACTTCGTTATTGTAAAAAGTAAGCACATCGTTTTTCTTTTCAAAATCGCGTCCACCAACTGCCGATCCGTCCATGGTCTTGTAGGGCACTTTAACTTTGCCCCTGGCTCCGGATGTGCGAATCACTTTAACTCTTAGGACGCCTACGTTTTCAATTATTTCCATTTTGGCCTCGGTGAACATAAATACGCCACCGTGATCGTCGTCTAGAATCATTACTGTGGCCAAATCGGGATTTGTAACCGAGAGTGTGTCTGTGTCGACCAGCTCGTTTTCCTGATAGCGAGCATTCGATAGTCTCACATAGAAATGCTCGTCCTCTTCATACACATCATCGTCTATAATTTTAACTACAAAATGCTTTCTGGTCTCATTGGGATAGAATATCAAAGTGCCTTCTGTGTATTCGTAATCGCTGTTTGCCTCGGCCGATCCGTTCTCTGTTTTGTAATCGACTAGGATTGTGGTGTTCAAATCGCCGCCTTGACGAGTAACATAGAGCTCTATGGAGCCGACACTCTCGAAGCATGTGTAATGAGCCGGCTCGAAAAAAACACTAGTCACCGTATTTGCTTCGTTGTCGATCAAGCTTTCCAGATTCGATTTTGACTTTGAGTTAGCCAGACGGTCTTTTACCTCTAGTTTCTTGCGCACATTTGAAGTGCCGCCAATAAGCTTGCGTGTTGCCTGTATTCGATAATAGGCTCGGCTTTTCGGCCCACGCTTTAGTATTTCAACTTCGGCCAATTTTTGTAGCTCATCGACGCCGATATCGGGATGCTTTTGCCTCATTTCTTTAAGAATATTGATGTATTCTTTGCGGTGTTCCTCGAAATTTTTTATGTCTGGATTGGCCGCGTCAACCGCCTCCATGTTCTCGACTACTTTGAGCGGCTCAGCGTTTTGCGCCTCCTCGTCGCGTACAACTTTGGTCGATTTGATTCTTCGCTGCAGAAAGCTGCCGATAAAAATCTTCTTGTCAACTATGTACGCTGTTAGGACCGTGATCGGAAAGAACAAAAATGTAAGCGTTGCTTCCCATACGTCCACGTAGTTTGGACTTATGACCGCAATGATTATATAGAGCCAAATGTAGGCGAATATGCTCCACGTGGCAGTGACGAAAAAGACGCGCAAGTGCTTGATGCGTCGTATTTCTCCATTGGGTACGACAGAAATGCAGTAGCCGATGATCACGAACAGATTAAAGGCCGCACTGCCCACTATAGTGTTGGGACCGAGATCGCCGGCTTCGAACTTGTTGCCGAATATTTCAATTATGCTCAAAAGGATCTCGGGCGCCGATGAGCCCAGCGCCATCAGAGTCAGATTGGACACGGTCTCGTTCCAGTAGCGCACCATTACGGTCTGCTTGTTGCCCTCCGAGTCGGTCACTTTTATTTCTCTCTCTTGGCTGGTTATGACCTCTATGGCCGCCATGAAACGATCTGCTATTATACTAACCCCGAGGAACATATAGGCCAAAGCAAGTACGTAAACGCACGCTCGAGCAATCGTGTCGCCAATAGACACGTTCTCTTGCGGATTCCATACAGGTAATACCACGCCTGGCTTGCAATAGCTTGCTGATGTGTCGCAAACTTGAGAACTGTTCAATGTTAAATTATACATTTTATTTATTGTTTGTAGCTAAAATTCGTTGTGTAATTTTACGACCGAACATTCATTTTTTATATATCTAAGGAAAAATCGTGGGCTAAAACATCTAAATCTTAAGATTTATTAGGAACGCTCAAATCTATAATGCGTTTAGGAAAATGAGATTTCAAATTTGGTTTTTTTTTGGTTTTTTTTTTTTTTTTTTTCAAGTCTTTAGTGCAAATATTAATCGATCGATAGTAAATTTGCTTTTCAATAAACTTGGTCGACTATCGCTCTACTTGTAATCAAAGTTAAACATTTTTTTTTCTTTAAAGTTTGATGATATTAGGAAAAAAAATCGATTTTTTCAAGAAAAGTAATTAAGAAGAAAGAAAAGCAAATAGTTTTAATTAAAGAAGCTGTAATTATGGTATTTGATTTAGATTGACTATTTAAAAGCAATTTATGGTAAATTGGTAGTGAACTTTGAAGCTTCTAATGCTAATTGATTACACAATTTTGGAGCATATTTTTTATTACTTTTAAATTAATTAGAAAAATTTTAAAATTAACTAAAATATTTTCGATTTCTACTTGCCAGCATTTGACCAAATTTGAAAGAACAACTTGAATTAAATGAAAAGACTTTTTTTTTAAATAAATAGATAGTCAATTTAAGCTAAATTTTAAGAGCTAAATGTTTTAATTGAACACAAAATTTAAAAAATAATCATAACATAATAAGTCTCGAAACGCCTAAATGTGCATTTATAAAAATAATTTTTATTCAGCGAAAATTTGTTATGTCTAACTCATTTTGACAAAATGATCTGTGATAATTGGAGAGGAATAACACTGCTACCAATAGAAAGCAAGGCATTCTGCAGCATAATTCTGGAAAGAATCAGAAACTCTTTGGATGCTACACTCAGAGAAGAACAAGCAGGATTTAGACGAGGGAGAGGATGCATAGACAAGATATTTGCACTTAGGAACATCATAGAGCAAAGTATCGAATGGAACAGCCCCTTGTATCTTAATTTCATTGACTTCAAAAAAGCCTTTGACAGCATATACACAGAAACCCTGTGGGCCATACTAAGATCATATGGCTTACCACAGAAAATAGTTAACTTGATAAAACTCTTCTACGAGAAATTCGAGTGTAGTGTGATTCTGGAAAAAGGATATTCTGAGAGCTTCAAAGTTTGTACACGAGTCAGGCAAGGGTGCGTTCTCTCTAACACTATTTCTAATAGTAATTGATTATGTAATGAAGAAAACAACTGTCAGTGCCAGGGGTATAGGGGTACAGGGGTACAACCAAGCTTGAAGACTTAGACTTTTTTTGATTTTAAGATAAAGAACAAGTCACCATTATTAAGCAATTTAATACCAGCTTCATCAGGACCAGTTGAAAGACTTTTTTCTAAATCTGGTTAAAATAGAAGACCTCATAGGTCAAGATTGACAGCCAACAATTTAGAAGCAACTACTTAATTGGTATTGTGATATAGCGACTTCTTTGTCGATATCACTGGATTAGTTAACTAACTAAACCCTGAGCGTTTAAGTTAGAATGGAGCATAAATAGCTGCTCCTTAAACGTCTAACGAGGATATAGGATAGACGGACTCAAGGGTACAAACATATATTTATTGGGCAATTTGAAATTTTAGTACATTATTGTAAAGATTATTGTAGAGTTGAATTCTAAGCTATGAAAAAATTGTGAAAATTTTATCTTATGCTTTTTTAATGATGTGCATTTTAAAGAAAAATTAAGAGTTTTTGCAGATTTTAAAATTCGTTTGTACCATACTTGATTTTTTCAAGTGTAAGATTCGATACTTAAACTGAAAAAACTTAAAAAATTCCACTGTGCAATTGCTACCTTGCTATTTCCTCCTTTTTTCCTGAGTCATCAGATATTTATATATATCCTGTTACTCTCAATTTAATTTATCTATTTTTTTCTTTTCAAATAATATTTACTATATTTTATTTTATTTTTATTTATTTATTTTTTGTAAATGTGAAGGAGCATTAGCTCGGTACAAAAAACAAATAAATAAAAATCAAATAAAAATTCAAGTTTAAAAAATAAATAAATTCATATGCAAATCAATATACTTATAATCTAAACGATTTAAAAACTATTTCAATTATTCAGAAATAATTAGAAAATGTTACCTTATTTCTTATATTTTATCTTATTTTGATTTTTTCTGTTTTTAAATTAAGTTGTTTTTGGTTAAAAATTATTAATACTTAAAAAACAGCTTCAAAAATTGTTAACTTGAAAGTAGAAAATTAAGTATCTTGATTTTATTTACTTTTTTAAACTTGAATTTTTTAAGTTTTCAAAGTCTAAAAATCAAGCGCTGAGTGTTAGTGTTAATTTTGAATGTATACAATCACACTCACACTAAAAGTTTGGTTTGTAATAATCTGTACAATAATGAACTGCTTGCAGAGCTATTTTTGCACTATTGGAAAAAAATTTTTTATCTTTTTTGCTTTTTGTACCGTAAATTTTGTACTAAAATTTCACATTGTCATTTATTGAATGATTTGAGAATTAAACAATTTCTATCGAACAGAGTGGTTAAGAAATGGAAGTTGAAATAATATCATTAGATACAAAGAACGGCTTTAAACGAAAATTGATGAGTTTTTTAAAGTTAAACAAGAAATAAACATTTTTAGTATTTATATCTACCGTAATAAGAACCTAGTGTCTTGCTCAACAGGAGACCTGTGCTAGCCTATTTTATTACTATACTATACTTTTATTTATTAGATTCCTTTATTTGTTTAATATAAAATTCAATTTAATAAAAAATATAAAGATACTATGTATTGAAATTTACTTTATTTAAAAAAAAATTTGACTTGAAATAACTTAAAACTTGTGACTTATAAACAAGCTTGAAAAAAAACATTTCAAATAACAATCGAAATGTGTCAAGACAAATTTTACTTCCTATTTTGTTCTACAAAAAATTTTAATCAATTTAAATTTATCTAATATTAGCAACATAACTCCAAAATAAATGCGTGCTGTCCTGAGACTTTGTCAAACGCTGAACTATACACAAGAACCAATTCAAAGTCATTTGGTCAATGCATTAAAAACAAAAGACTATAGACTAAAGGCATAGACATTTAAATTGACTAAAATCAGTGTTGTAGTTATCCAGAGACATTATTATTTTCGAAAATGAAATCCTTAATTAAAAACATGTAATTATTAGCTGTACTTTGTATTGAAAATAACATCCTTATAAATAAATTTTATTTAGATGCAACTTAAGGTCTTTAATTTAGCAAGAGAATCTTGAAAATAATTTTTATGCAAATTAACTGTTTAGATGAAAATTATTTTGAAAACTATTAAATTTAGTCCAAGATAGAATATCAAGATAGGAACTTTTAATTAGTAGAAAAATTCAATGAAATTTAATTTTAAAAAATAGGAAACATCTTTTTTGGATTAATTTGCATTTTTGATGAGTAATTGAAAAAACAATTGATAATTAAAATAGAAACTATTTTTTTATTATTCAAAAGAAACAGCTATAGTTCATTGATAAAAATAAAAATTTTCTCTTATTTAGATTAATCAATTCAAAACTAAAAAAAAAATAAAAATATAATTTTAATTTAATTTATAGTACCTGAGTCATTTGCTTGGTAAATATTTTTTTCTATAATTTTTAGTAAATAGTGTTACGCATAAAAATGTTAATGCTTATTATAGAGTAGTGCGTAATTTGATTTAAATAGAATAAGTAAAGTATTTGATTTTTTCTAATTTAAAGCATTCAACTCTTGTGCTATTATCATTTAAAAATCTAAATTCGATTAATTTCTTTATTTGGATAAAAAATTTGCTAAAAAATGTAATTATCACACAAAAGCTGCCTTTAACTTGAATATTATCAAGTTAAATCATATTCCCATTTGTAATTCAACCATTTATTCAGAAAAAAGCCCGTTTTTTTTTAGTATTAAATAATTACTGAAAATAATTAAAAAAGAAAGCCTAGCTTTTCAATTTCAAAGTTTGTGGTTAATAAAGTAACAAGCCTATTTTACTTTATCTTGTTTTCACAGACTTACTTTTCATAGTTATTGATAAATCTGTAAAATCCTATAGTTTGATTTATTATAATTTATTTAAATATTTGACAAGTTTATGCCATTTTAAAAGGAATTTTGTTCCAACGAGTAAGCTAAAATTAAATTCCAAAGTGATCGAAAATCATAAATTTTTTCTTCTTTTATTTTAGTTATAAGAAAAAAAATAAATAAATATTTAAGTTTTAAATTAGTAATTTCTATTTGAAATTGAGATTTTAAATTAAATTAAAAATTTCATCAAAATTTAATAAATCTATTCAAATATTTTATATGCACAGCTATTTTTAATATTTTAGCCCTCTTTCTGTCTCGAATTTTTAGAAACAAATAACTACACTTCCTGCTTTTCTCATTAAAAAAAAATTCTTAATCCATTAGACTAAAAAGTGTGTGTGTGTGTGTGTGTGTGTGTTTGGTATTTGGCAAAACCAGTTTAGATAATTTTTAAATAATTATCTAGCTTTCTTTTAATTTATGATCAAATTTCTTTTGATTTTAATGCACTCATTTATTTTTAATGTGTGAAAATTTTCGCCCAAATCAAGCCCATAAATTTTCTGAAAAATAATTCTAACTTTTTGGAAAAAAATCAATTAGCTTGAAAACAGTTTAAACAATTATTTAGTTTAATTATCATAAGTTGCTAAATCGATATCTCGAAAAAACAAAATAGAAAAATTTGAATCATTTTTGCCTAATAAACTCAAGTAAAATTCATACGAATGACAAATGACTTTAATGATTTGATGTTTTAAAAGTAACGAAAAAAATTTTAAATTATTTGAAATATTTGTTTGTGCGCCTCAAATATTTGATCAAATCTTGTTTAACTCAATTTATTAAAATTGGCTTACGAGGTACTTGGCGTTTCCCACAGGCTTAAGACTCTTTAAAAACAAAAAAAATATTTTCAATAATTTAAATACGCATTTAAAATGCTTACTAAAAACATTCTCTTTTTAAATTAAATTAATTTAAAAACAAAATTTGATTGACAACTCTAATTGTTGTTTTTTTTTTAATCTTTTTTTTTTCACAACTCTTTTTAAATTTAACTCTATAATTTTGCTTTTAATAAACTTAAGTTACTATTGTCTAAATTTCAAATAAACCGATATGATGATCGAGTATTTCCTGTGATTTTAAGGAAAAATATTTTCAAACCAAAATTGACGTTAATGACAAAGCTATTTCCATTATTCCCTCAGCACATCAGAACATAAATTCCTGGTATTGTGCATTGTTAATCAATTTAGATCAGTTAATCAATAACAAAACGCTAAACAAAAATAAAATATCTGCCAAAAAATGATCCTTATCATTTTTATCGGTTAAAAAATCAAAAAAAAATTAATCAATGAAAAATTATTTGAAAACATATAAACAATGCTTTTTAATTAAAAACATACCCTTGAAATTTTATTTTAAGAGCTGAGAAAAAAAAATGATTTTATTTGGCTTTTTTGCAAGCAGAAATTTGCCCAAGCGATTCACAGCTCTTGGGTAAAATAAAAATTTAATCTTTTGACTAGCAAAAAAGGTTTATTTGAAATCGATTTTTTTCTTGTTGTATCGGTCCCAAAAGTGACACTTAAAAAAAAAAGAAAAAAACAACAGCTGATACAGCAAAATAAATGCCTTTGATTAAATAGAAAAAAAATATTGCTAATAGTTTATAATTCTAATAATTAAATGGCTTAAAGATTACCCAACAATATTGGTTGTAACCAGAGAAACTTAAATTTATTTTTAATGTAATGGCAAAACTTCCAATTATAGATCTAAATAAAAAATAATTGCTCTTAGAGTCTTAAATTAAGTCTTGCGAAAGAAAAATCGAATCAAATTAAAAACAAATAATTATATATTTAAAAGGAAAAGGAAGCTGTGTAAATGACTGCTAATGCGATATATTCGGTGCCATCATCTTGATCATAATCTAGCTGCTTGTTTCATGGCCTATGGAAAATAAAACTTGATAAATTAATAATAAAAATAAAATAAAATAAAACTAACAAACAAATTGCATCTTATTATGATTTAGTGCGCTAAAAACTGATTTTAATTTGCATTTTATTAAACAATTTTATTTGTTCTAAAATTTCAGTTCAATTGAATCCCCAGCTCTTATTAGCATTTATTTTTGACAAGCAATATCCGTAGATAAGAGATTAAATATTCAAAAAGAAAAAATGAAAATAAAAAATTTAATTTTCTTGGCTAGGAAATTATGAATCAATCGATCCGACCGACCAGAATTATCATAATTAACTGACAAAAAGCGCAAACGCTTGCCTCAAGTGCATAGCGAGAGCCATCATTCTTCAAAAGCTAAATAGATAGAAGCCTTAGCTTAGCTTACTTCGAAAGCTATTAACCTTTCTTCTTTCATTTAACATTTGAATTTCTAAATTTCTTTCAACAGGTTGTGTACTTAGTCTGAAATCATTTGAAAAAGGTCGGATTGGGATCGCGATTGAAACCTCGATAGTAAGCACTTAGCACTGAAATTCTATTGAACAATTAAGACAAAAAAATTATCATCATCGATAAAAAATAAAATATTGAAAATTTTTCTAAAATTTTTGAAAAAAAAATTGCTTATAAGAAAGAAAAAAATTTCAAGATTAAGCATACTCGTTTGAAGCAGAGAATTAGTTTTCAAGATAAACTAATTATTCTTTTATTTTTAAAAAATGAGCTAATGTTGTTTGATTAAAAAAAAAACAACTGAAAAAAGCTTATAAGGTTAGATAAATAGTTAGATTTCTATGAGAATTTAAACTAGCAGCTAAATATGGACTTGGATTTGGATTACAAAATATTTCAAAAATACATATTATAGATCTAAATTCAGATCAGAATTGTAGACTAGATTTTAAAATAAAGCATATTTAGTTCACTCTTAAATTCAAAAGCAAATGCTTCAAAGCTTTTACAGATAAGAATAAACCAATAAAACCTAGTACTCGAATATTAGAGCATCTTAATTCAATAAACTAATGTAAAAAAATTCTATTATTTATTATTTTCTTAATTATTGTCCATATTTTTTTAATATAGATTTTAAAAAAAATTAAGTTTTATATTTCATGTTTTATACTAGAAAAAAAGTGTGCTTTAATTAGTTTTTCATATGGAAAAATAGGCTCATAGAATAAAAAATAAAGATTAAAGTTAAAAACAGTATAGATCGTGAATTCTTACCAAATAAAGGTAGATCGATTTAGTTAATACAAAATAAGTAATTGCATGCGGTGTGAGACCTATGTATTATAAGTGTGTGAGTAAGTGTGTATGAGTGTGTGTGTGTGTGTGTGTGTGTATCTTTATATATCAATTTTTATAAATCTAAACAGAATTTTAACCTTTTCTAATGAAAACATTTCTGATGTAATTTAAGGAATTCTAAGCGCAAATAGTAATTGTTTGGTTGTAAGCCAGGCTTAAAAAATAACAAAATAACAAGCTTCAAATAGATAGTTCAATAGATTTAATTAGCTATTTATTATGCTCGCTTTCCGCATCTTAAATTCATTTTTTTTATTCAAGATAAAAATTAGCATGACTTGATGGGTCTAATAACAAAAACAAAATTGAATCATATGGCTCACTGGCTCATTGTGTGAATATTGAAAAATAAAATGAAAAATTTTTGGCTATTTCAACCATAGCATTAGAACAACAACAACAACAAGCACTAAAATGTTATCCCATCAAATAATGAAAAATTAACTTTTTTTTGTTTTGAATAAATAATTTTTTATTGCTTCCTCAGTTTGTCTTGTTCAAATCAGAATTTTATTATTATGACGCCATTTCCTTTATGCTAGTAGAATATTAACACTCTTATCAAACGATAATGACTGACAAAATTGCTCGATAAGAGAGTATTCGATCAATAGTTTTAATGCTAATTGATTTTATCTAAGACTCTTGTTTGATTTGAACCGGAAAGTGCCGATAAACACTTCTAAATGCAATTAAAAAAAATAAAAAAGTTAGGAAAATCGATTTTTCAGAATTTAATCTCTCCTGATGTGAATGTTTGCTTCAATTGTAAGCATTTAAAATATTCTCGAAAATTCATCAATTATTAAAGTTTGAAAGAAAAAATTTTTTTTCATTAAGGTAATTAAAAAAACTAAAAAAAAGATATTATTTAACACTTTAAAAACCAGCATTTACCTTAGCTGGAAAATTTTTTTCAATTCAAAACAAAAATTAATTAATTTTCATAGCTGAGCGGAAATGCATTGCAAAAAAAAAATGAAAAAAAATTTTTTAAATTGGCCAAATTTGCTCGACTTTAAATACTAGGAAGCAGTGACTGAAGCAGTCAATCAATATGTGGCAAGTTGTACCCTAGGTCTTGACAACTGTGCGTAGGCTACACAAAAATCAGCTATTCGCGCCACAGATTATAATTAGATTTTGTCAAAAAAAAGTTTGATTATTTAAAATTTGAAATAGGGAAAGTTAACAAAAATATATACAGAAAAAATAAAAAAAAAACAGCTAGATAAGCAAATGCTAGAGTATAAAGTTTTAGGATTTATTTGTTTTGTATTAAATTAAGAGAAAAAAGAAGAGTGAATGGAAAATTTATCTTTTTTGTTTCATTACTCGAACATTTATCTATCGGGAATTTTAGTTCGATTGGAATGAAAATCTTGTTTTATCATGATTTGATTAATTATTCAAAAGCTTGTAAAATTGATACTATAAGTTGTTCAAAGCCATAGTTAAACAATTATGTAACTTAAGAATGGGTGAATATATTGATTCTTGATGAAATAAACACATGTTGGAGAAAAAAAAGAACCTACAACACTTTTTAAAACAAAGTTAATTGGAAATTGTTGTCTTGAAAACTGCTTTGAAAATGATAAGTTGCACAACTAGTTCTGAGACAAAAAAGGCTATAAATTTTAAGGAATTTAATAATGCGATTGTGGCACGATATTTTAAAAGATTGCCAGTAAAGTAAGAAAGAATTTCATGTGATATTTAAAATGAGAAAATATTCGTAATTATTATGGAATAAAAAAGCTATCTGCCAGCTAAAAAATTGAGAAAAAATAACTCCAAGATTATTTATACTAAAATTGCTTTGAAATAAAAATAATTATTTTAATACGTATCAATAAGAAAATTCAGAAAAAAGCAAAAAAACGATTGAGTAAAACTAATTTGTATAGGTAAAATTGAAAAAAAAATCTGTCTGCTATTAATAAAAAGAACCTAGGTGAATAAGAAATTAAGATTTTAAAGATAAAAATTCTCTTGTTCTTTTAAGATTAAATCTTCGAAAATTGACTAAGTTTTTGATTAATTGATTTGAAGAATAGAAAAAAAATAAGGGAAATTAAAAAAAAAAAGATAAAGAAATAAATTTAAAAAAAAGATCTGGAAAAATTTTTAGTTAAATGGTTTTTTAATCATTCCAAATAGGCAATATTTAAAGTAATAATTCAAAATATGAAAAAAATTTATTTAATGTAAAATTTTAAAATAAAGAGTACTGATCCGGTCTTTTAAAAAGCTCCTGGATAAGTACCAAATGATGGAAACGATTGAGCTGAATTGAGTGATTGTGAACCGTACAATGAAAGTGGAGTCAATTGGGCAGCAGCTTGGCTGAATTGAGGGGTTGACAAAGCAGCAGTTTGATCAAAGTTAAAAGATTGGCCCAATGTTGAAAATGATGATGGTTGAGCAGCAGCAAATGATGCTTGTCCCAATGAAGCTTGGTTAAATTGAGCTGATGGAAAAGCTTTTTTTATTTAAATTAAGTTTTAATTAATTTTTCCTTTTTTATAACTGAAAAATGAACTTACTGTTGAACATTTTATGATTTTTTCAAATTTATTGATAATTTTTTTTAAAAAAAATACAGATGTATTTATATTAAAATAAAAATATAAAACTAATAAATAAATTAAGTAAAGCCTGAATAATTTCTAAGAATAACCAGTTTTCAGAATTTTCTTTTTTTTTTTTTTTAATTTTTTCTTTTAATTTAATTTATTTTGTTGTCGATAAAAATGATCTGTAAGTTAATAGATGCTTCTTTTTTTTTCTTAATATTGTGGGTGTTTTTCATTCTTTTTTTTGATATTAAATATTAAAAGAACAAGTTTTTTCTTTTAACTTTTGATTAAAAAAAAACTATTTTAGTTGTATAGGAAAATTAATTCAAGCTTGACTAGTTTTATATTTTTATTTTAATATAAATACATCTGTATTTTTTTAAAAAAAATTATCAATAAATTTGAAAAAATCATAAAATGTTCAACAGTAAGTTCATTTTTCAGTTATAAAAAAGGAAAAATTAATTAAAACTTAATTTAAATAAAAAAAGCTTTTCCATCAGCTCAATTTAACCAAGCTTCATTGGGACAAGCATCATTTGCTGCTGCTCAACCATCATCATTTTCAACATTGGGCCAATCTTTTAACTTTGATCAAACTGCTGCTTTGTCAACCCCTCAATTCAGCCAAGCTGCTGCCCAATTGACTCCACTTTCATTGTACGGTTCACAATCACTCAATTCAGCTCAATCGTTTCCATCATTTGGTACTTATCCAGGAGCTTTTTAAAAGACCGGATCAATAATCATTTCTTTATTATTTTTTAAATTTTAGAATAAATTTAAAATAAATCTTTTTTAAATTACATCTTATTTAATCTTAACGAAATATGTTAATTTTTGAATTAATTTTGTTTTTTAATTTTTTTTTCTCTACCCCATACATTAACAAGCCATTTTTACTTTTCATTTATTTTGTTGTTTTAAGTCTATTATTTATCCCGGTCCAAAATAAATTTCATGATTTCATTTCTCTTTGATTACAACTTTATATATTTAATACAACTTTCATTTTTTTTCAATTTTTTTTGAATAACTCCACTTTTAACCTAAATGCAATTGATTGATTACTTTTTTATTTTGTTTTTTTTTATTTAAAATAAATTAATCGATCAGAGTTTTCTAATTTTCTTGTTATTTTTCTTCAATTTTTTTTAAGGCAATTTACTTAAGTTTTATTTTGTCTGTAAATAAAAATATTAGGAATAATTTTACATTTGTTTATTCAATTTTTTTTTAATTGTCTGATTTTTTTATTCTATTTAAATTGTTATTTATTCAACTTGATGATACGTGTTCTTTTGTTTATTAGAATATTTTTTAATTTTCACTTCACAAGCTTTTGTTTACGCTAGAATAAACAATTCACATTTTCAGACAACATAGCTGCCAAATAATATTTTAAAAACATCATCGCTAAATTTAAAAATGACCAAAAATTTATTTCAAGCAATTTTTATTTTTATGTACACAAAAAAATTGATCATAGATCTTCATAATATTGATTTTTTTCTATCTAAATTTAAAAAAAATGAAAATAAAAAAAGAGTGAATGATTTGAATTTTTTCAAATCGGCATAATGAATTGGAATAATTATAATTTAAATAAAAAATCAACCATTAATTTAAAAATAATTTCCAAAAATTCCAAATTTTTTATTTACTTATTTTTCATTTCAATAATTTAATTTAAATCTAAAAGCTTGAAATCAAATTAAAAAAAATGAGCAAAAATTTAGATCAAAAGTAAATTTAGATAAAATAAATAGCTTAATTCTAATTATAGGAAAATACCTAAGAGTGTACCTTGATTTCAATGCCACAACGCCACTCGATGCAGAAGTGATTACATGCATCACTGAATCCTTATGCCAGGGATGGTCGAATCCTTCAAGTCAATCGAGTGCTGGAAAAGGCGCCAAACAACAAATAAACAACTCTCGAGCATTAATTGCTCAAATGATAAATGCAAATTTTTCATCTGATATTGTTTTTTTATCTGGTGGAACTGAGGTTTAAAAAAAAAAAATTTTTTTCAAATTAAAAATATTTTATTCAAGGCAAATAATGTGGTCTTTAATTCAACATATGTTCATTATCAAAATTTGAAAAAAAATTATAATGATTTAGAGCCATTGCCGCATTTTATTATATCAAATATAGAACACGATTCGGTTAGACTGGTGGCTGAACACTATCAAAAAACTGGCCTTGGAGGTAAAAAAAATGAATTAAGAAAAATATAGAATTTAAAATTAAAATATAAAAGAGCTGTCTGTAGTGAATGTTGATCCAAACGGTGCTGTTAGAGTCAAAGAAGTTTTGGAATTGATACAACCTAACACTGTGCTTATTTCAATTATGTTAGCAAACAATGAAACGGGAGTTGTTCAACCTGTCGAAGAATTGGCAACAGAAATCAGGGGAATAAATGATCGAAAAGTTCCCATTTTTATTCATACTGATGCAGCTCAAGCTGTTGGCAAGATAAAGGTGGATGTAGAAAAATTGATGGTAGACTATTTGACCATTGTTGGTCATAAGTTTTATGGACCCAAAATAGGAGCACTATATGCTAGAAATTGTCTGGTTCCAAATTTAAAACAGTCACCCCTTCATCATCTTTTTCAAGGAGCTGGACAAGAAAGTGGACTTAGACCAGGAACTGAAAATACACCAATGATTGTCGGTCTTGGAAAAGCTTCTCAATTGGTATCTGAAAATTTAGAAAAATTTTCTAAACATATGCTCGAAATTAGAGATTATTTAGAGAAAAAATTAATTGTAAATTTTTGTTTTTTTTGTTATTTATTGTAGTTTAAAACGAAAAGTAAAATTATTTTTAGGAAGTTTTTGGCAGTGAAAACTTGAAATTCAATGGAAAATCAGACAAAACGCAAAGACTGCCGAATACTTGTAATGTATCTTTTGTATCAGCTCCCTATTTTAAAGGATTCAAAATATTAGAGCATTGTGAGATATTGGAAGCAAGTACTGGTTCGTGCTGTCATTCGGGTGAATATAAACCTTCAAAGATATTGCTAGCAATGAATAATGATTTTAAAGCCGCCTCAAATGCTTTAAGACTGAGTGTGGGAAGAGAAACGACTAAAAAAGAAATAGATCTAGTTGTAAAAGATATTAAAAAATCGCTCGAAAAAATAGCAGTTATTAATTTTTTAAAGAATAATTAAATTAAAAAGTTCAAAAGTAAATTATTAAAAATAAAAAATAATTAAAAAAAAATTCAATTAATTGTATATTTAATGACCAATATAAGTTTAGTAAAAATGAATTAAGTTATCTAAGAGGATTTTGAGTACTTAACAAGGACTACTTGTTATAAGTGGTTAAGATAATTGCTGACCAACATATAAAAAGAAAGACCAAACAGAGACTTCGCCATTAAATCTAAGTGCCATAATTGTAAAACCAAATGTATTAGATCGTGAACCAAACAAATGTTTTAAGCTTGAAAAAATGGTGATTTTTGGTCAAGTGGTAAAGTAATAATTTAAGAAGACTATAGAAGGGTTCATGATGAAGTATTCTTTTTTCAGAAAAAGAAAGGTAAAATTAAATTACGAAGAGCCGATAGTGGAAAAAAACTCAAAAAAAAAGCTAAAGAGTTAAATGAATGGATTGAATAGAGACTAACGAATCTCATAAAAAGTCTGTGCGGATGCTTCATCAAATGGAAATTCAACACAATAGAAGAAACATAAATACAAAAATAAAAGAAAGATATTAACCTATGAATTCTATTTTATTCATAAATAATTAAAAAAGAATTAAATTAAACAAAGTAAAGACTATTGATCCGGTCTTTTAAAAAGCTCCTGGATAAGTACCAAATGATGGAAACGATTGAGCTGAATTGAGTGATTGTGAACCGTACAATGAAAGTGGAGTCAATTGAGCAGCAGCTTGGCTGAATTGAGGGGTTGACAAAGCAGCAGTTTGATCAAAGTTAAAAGATTGGCCCAATGTTGAAAATGATGATGGTTGAGCAGCAGCAAATGATGCTTGTCCCAATGAAGCTTGGTTAAATTGAGCTGATGGAAAAGCTTTTTTTATTTAAATTAAGTTTTAATTAATTTTTCCTTTTTTATAACTGAAAAATGAACTTACTGTTGAACATTTTATGATTTTTTCAAATTTATTGATAATTTTTTTTAAAAAAAATACAGATGTATTTATATTAAAATAAAAATATAAAACTAATAAATAAATTAAGTAAAGCCTGAATAATTTCTAAGAATAACCAGTTTTCAGAATTTTCTTTTTTTTTTTTTTTAATTTTTTCTTTTAATTTAATTTATTTTGTTGTCGATAAAAATGATCTGTAAGTTAATAGATGCTTCTTTTTTTTTCTTAATATTGTGGGTGTTTTTCATTCTTTTTTTTGATATTAAATATTAAAAGAACAAGTTTTTTCTTTTAACTTTTGATTAAGAAAAAAACTATTTTAGTTGTATAGGAAAAATAATTCAAGCTTGACTAGTTTTATATTTTTATTTTAATATAAATACATCTGTATTTTTTTTAAAAAAAATTATCAATAAATTTGAAAAAATCATAAAATGTTCAACAGTAAGTTCATTTTTGAATTTAAAAAGTAAAAAATTAATTAAAATTTAATTTAAATAAAAAAAGCTTTTCCATCAGCTCAATTTAACCAAGCTTCATTGGGACAAGCATCATTTGCTGCTGCTCAACCATCATCATTTTCAACATTGGGCCAATCTTTTAACTTTGATCAAACTGCTGCTTTGTCAACCCCTCAATTCAGCCAAGCTGCTGCTCAATTGACTCCACTTTCATTGTACGGTTCACAATCACTCAATTCAGCTCAATCGTTTCCATCATTTGGTACTTATCCAGGAGCTTTTTAAAAGACCGGATCAATAGTCTTTACTTTGTTTAATTTAATTCTTTTTTAATTATTTATGAATAAAATAGAATTCATAGGTTAATATCTTTCTTTTATTTTTGTATTTATGTTTCTTCTATTGTGTTGAATTTCCATTTGATGAAGCATCCGCACAGACTTTTTATGAGATTCGTTAGTCTCTTTTTAATTCTTCATTATGAACCCTTCTAAAGCCTTCTTAAATTATTACCTTTACCACTTGACCATAAATCATCCTTTTTTAAAGCTAAAAACACTTGTTTGGTTCAATCAGCTCAATTCAGCTTAATCGTTTCCATCATTTGGTACTTGCATTCTGGTATCCAAGAGCTTTTTAAAAGACCGATCTGCAGTCATTTCTTTATTAATTTTGAAATTTTAGAATATTTTAAAATTAAATTGAATAATTATTACTCCATATATTTAATTTTAATGGTTAATTTTTTTCATAAAATTTTAAATTAATTGAAATCTTTTTTAAATAAAGGCTTATCATTAAAGCTTAAATTATTCTGAAAACTCAAAAATTCTATAAAAATACTAATTTTTTATTACCTTATTGATTTATATTTTTCCATTCATTTTGTTCTGTGATATCTGATATAATTCTTTATGTGATATTAAATAATTTTCTTTTTTTCTTTAAATAAGTAATTTCAAAAATAATAATCAAAAAAAATTATAAAAACATTAGCCCAAATTAATTAATTTATTTTTTATTAAACGCAAAAGTTTCAATATTGAAGTAAAATATTAAGATGAAATGTGATTTTTAATTCAAAATTTTTTTAAGATTAATAATATCACTTCCTTAAAAACATACCATTTTATTAATAAAAATTTTATCAATAAATATACCAGTTTATTTCCTATTTATTTTTCTTTATCTAAACGTCAACTTCATTATCTTTTTAACCTTTTTTTAAAACTAACAATATTTTAAGATATCAATTTTTTTTTTTATAATAAAGAAATACATTCATTTATATTTTTTACAGCCAAAACCTAAAGTAAAAAACAAGTATTGTTTAGTAAATAAAAAATTTCATTAAGCTTTTATTTCAATATTTTAAACAAAAATGAGAATAATATTCAAAGATTTTATTAAATTACACAAATTTTTTTTTATTTGTATTCTAATTTTATTAGTATATCAAATTTCAAGATTTAATGAAGATGTTTATCAGCCCAACAAAACTTTATTTGACAACAATATCAATTATAATAATCATTTTTGGGAAATTTTCGAGCAAAAAGAAGATAATTATGTTCAAATCATTAATCTTTCTAAGCCATTTCATTCAGACATCATTTATTCAAAAATAGCATGTCGAAAATCAGCAAAAATTATTGTTACGACAACACTATGCGTTCATGAAATAAGCAAAGACATTCATGTGTCTGGCTCAGTGTGGAAATACGGCATATGGGAAGGTCATATTGTGGAAAAATATCTAAAATTTTTATTAAAAGATAAAGATAGCTTTGCCATAGATATTGGTTCTCAGATTGGAATTTTTACTCTATTTGCAGCCCAACTTGGCAGAGATGTTTTAAGCATTGAGCCTTTTTATGAAAACATAATGCGCTTAAATAAAGCAGCCACGATCGAAAAACTAACTCATCGTATCACATTGATAGCGAATGCGGTGTCAAATCAAGCTAATGAGACAAAAATATTGACTTATGAAAGTGATAACATAGGCGGTCAATCTCTATTTATATTCAAAAATGAAAAATTAGATTCATCTGTAAATAAAAAATATTTAGTTAGAACGATAACTTTAGATGATTTGGTAGACTATTTGCCCAGAAGATCGAATGGTCTAAAGTACGAGAAGGCTGTTTTGAAAATAGACATCGAAGGCTTTGAATTGTATGTATTCGAAAAAGCAAGTAAACTATTTGAAACGATTGAAATAGGGGCTATTTTTATGGAGTGGGGTAATATGCCCAAGCTTATAGATCATATTGATAAAGTTAATAAAATGATCCATTTTTTTACAAGTAGAAATTATGTTCCGTATAAAATCAATAAGCCTATAAGTCACAACAAAATTATTAATTTTTTTGGAGATCTTTTTCGCTCAGAAAATGAGTTGCCTATTAGATATTGGGAAAATTGGTCGTGGGACATTGTTTGGATTAAAAGAACAAACTAAAAAAAAATAAGAAATAATAAAAAAAATGAATTGTTTTAATTCACCTGTTGTAATAAAATTAAGGTTTTTTTCATATTTTTAATTATATAAATTGACTTTTTTTTTTAAATTAATGTAATAGAAGTTTAATTCCAAGTACTTACTTAAATAAAAAAATATAATCAAAAACAAATTAAAAATTAAATATTTATGAACGATTTATTTTAAATTTATTCTAAAATTTAAAAAATGATAAAGATCTGATTACTGATCCGGTCTTTTAAAAAGCTCCTGGATAAGTACCAAATGATGGAAACGATTGAGCTGAATTGAGTGATTGTGAACCGTACAATGAAAGTGGAGTCAATTGGGCAGCAGCTTGGCTGAATTGAGGGGTTGACAAAGCAGCAGTTTGATCAAAGTTAAAAGATTGGCCCAATGTTGAAAATGATGATGGTTGAGCAGCAGCAAATGATGCTTGTCCCAATGAAGCTTGGTTAAATTGAGCTGATGGAAAAGCTTTTTTTATTTAAATTAAGTTTTAATTAATTTTTCCTTTTTTATAACTGAAAAATGAACTTACTGTTGAACATTTTATGATTTTTTCAAATTTATTGATAATTTTTTTTAAAAAAATACAGATGTATTTATATTAAAATAAAAATATAAAACTAGTCAAGCTTGAATTAATTTTCCTATACAACTAAAATAGTTTTTTTTTAATCAAAAGTTAAAAGAAAAAACTTGTTCATTTAATATTTAATATCAAAAAAAAGAATGAAAAACACCCACAATATTAAGAAAAAAAAAGAAGCATCTATTAACTTACAGATCATTTTTATCGACAACAAAATAAATTAAATTAAAAGAAAAAATTTTTAAAAAAAAAGAAAATTCTGAAAACTGGTTATTCTTAGAAATTATTCAGGCTTTACTTAATTTATTTTTTTTCATAGTATAAATATATTTTTAGTTTCTAATTAAAATTATCAATAAATTTGAAAAAATCATAAAATGTTCAACAGTAAGTTCATTTTTGAATTTAAAAAAACGAAAAATTAATTAAAACTTAATTTAAATAAAAAAAGCTTTTCCATCAGCTCAATTTAACCAAGCTTCATTGGGACAAGCATCATTTGCTGCTGCTCAACCATCATCATTTTCAACATTGGGCCAATCTTTTAACTTTGATCAAACTGCTGCTTTGTCAACCCCTCAATTCAGCCAAGCTGCTGCTCAATTGACTCCACTTTCATTGTACGGTTCACAATCACTCAATTCAGCTCAATCGTTTCCATCATTTGGTACTTATCCAGGAGCTTTTTAAAAGACCGGATCAATAATCATTTCTTTATTATTTTTTAAATTTAAGAATAAATTTAAAATTAAATTAAAAAATCTTTTTTTTTAAAATCCCTTCTAATTTTTTTTTGACGTAATGTATTAATTTTATAATTTTAAAACAAGCAAGCCATTTATACTTTTTATTAATTTTTATCCTTTTTCTCTTTCGTCTTAAAAAAATTAATAAATAATAATTTTAGTTTTTTTTTTACTTAATTTGATCTATTAAACGATCTATTTAACTTTTATCTTTAATTAATTTCTATTCAATAAAAATTTTTTTTTAAGTTAAAAAATAACTTAATTCACTTGGATATCTTTAGGTATAATTTAACCTCTCTTTAGATATATCGAGACCCTTTTCAAATATGACCAATGTCGAATTGTAGCCTATACATAATGAATAAATTTTTTTTATAAAAAAATTTTTTTTTTTTCAAACATTTATTTTACAATAAAAAATATATGCTTTAAGAAAAAAAAATAAAACATTTAAATAAAAATAAAATATACAAATTAAAATTCGGCAAAACGAAAAATACTGAAAATATTTTTTTTCCTTATCAAAATTCAAGCTCTTTTATTTAAACAATTGAACTTCTAATATAATGAGCATAATTACTGCTCTTGTACATATCAACTAAACACGGCACTTGTTCTTCTTGGCATAAATTGTCCACATCGTTGTATGTTATCTGTTTTATTTTGCTTGGCAAATCGTTCGTCTCAGTGCATTCACTAGTTTGACTAGAGCCGGTCGAATAGTCCGACACGCGCACCAAATTTGTCTTCTGAAAAGAGGACAGCTCGTAAAAAGTCATCTGCCGAGCCGACTTGGACGACGGACTCGGACTAGTCGTCTCCTTTGTCGTGTTGCTGGCCACCGAATCGCCGCTTTGATCCGTGCTCAAGCTGAACCGATTGTTGGCCTCGAGCTTGACCGCCTCCATAAGCCTATAGTTTCTCACCTTAAGTCCATCAATTTCTCTTCTTTTTTTGCTCAAGCGATTTTTTTTGCATACAAAAACCAACAACAAAATTAGCAAAAAGGCTGTCATTGAGACAAAAAAGCCAAATAGCACGACCATGAAAACAACTCTTGAACCAGTCAATAATGGCATGTGAATGAATGAAAATTTGTGCAATTTTTCCATCAATAGACTTTGATTCGAATACTCTTTGTTACCAACAAGTAGAATAAAGCTCTCGATTGTCTCACAGCTAGGTTCGCCACCGTCCCAAATTCTAAGTCTGATCGGGTACCTGCCAATCTGGCTAAACAAACTCGAATTGACCACACTAAGACTTATTTGGTAGACTTTTTGCGCCATTTTGCTCACATTCAAACTAATCCTATCCTTGTAGTCAATTAGCTCAAATTTAATATCACTATTTTGACCAATATCGTCATCTATGTACATCTCGCTAAAAACTATTTCACTAGAGCTCAAATTAAGCATGTTTATAAATTGAACATTTTCTTCTTTTTGATATAAACTACGCGGACAATTGTCATTTAAATCTTTAATATACACTGTCACATTTGAGCTAGCATTGTATTTGCCATCTGTACAAACAATTTCAAATTGATACATATCTTGTATTTCTCTATCCAATTGGACTATGTTTGTCAATGAACCATTTGATGCTATTCTAAATGGCAAACGAGAAGTTTGCTCGTCCAAATTGCCAACATCAAACTTATTGTTCAAATAGAGTACAATTTTTGAGCTTGAGTCTTTATCTACACATTTTAGTGAGGCTATTTGAGTGTTTGGAGCCAGATTTTCTTCAACTGTGAGCGTAATATTTTTAAGTATTTTAGAATTGTAGACTAGAAACGGTCTGTTGTCATTTAAATCGATTATATTAAGTCTACATTTGGCTTTGGTGCTTTTGGACAAAGAAAAATTGGCCGGATTATCTCTGACCACTATGTTAAATTCATACAATGATTTAAGTTCTCTGTCGAACAGTTTTGACGCTCTCAGATAGCCAGTCAATGGTTCAATGTAAACAAAATCAACCGAAGGCTCCAGTGTGTAAATTAACATTCCATTTTGGCCAAAGTCCGGATCACTGGCTTCAAATTTGTGAATCAACTGATCGACATAATTGTTCTCATTTATATTCAAATCATATGATTGTTTGTCAAGCATGGGAGCATTGTCGTTCTCGTCCAAAAGCTCAATTGTAAAGTTAAAATAGACAATGTTCATTTGATCGGTGGCTCGAATGCTCACATTTATTCTCGCCTCTATTTCCCTGTCTAGCAGTTTAGAACCCGTGCTAAGTGTAAACGACTCTGAGTTTAATTTATTTATTCTAAAATAATTTCTATCTTTTTCCAATATGCTTGGTAATTTGAGTTCGTTGTCATTCAAAAAAACGTTCCATTCCAAATTTGATGCGCTTACTTTGTCTCTGTCTTGTATTTGAACATGAGCTAGAAATTTATTTGATGCTAAATTTTCCTCTACATAAACAGTCACGTGACCATTGGTCTCGTTTCTAAAAAATTCGTTCAAAAAACTAACCGATATGTCAGGCTTATTGTCATTTAAATCCTGGACTAGAATTTCTACATTTGTGTAGGTCTGTAGAGACCTAAGACCCGTGTCTTTGGCCTCTACATTCAAGCTAAAATATTTTTCTTTTTCATAATCGAACCATTTGATCAATTTAAGCTCGCCAGTCTTTTCATCTAGGCTAAAATAATTGCCAGGGTTGTTGGTTAGAGAATATTTGATAAGCGAATTAGCACCTTGGTCCAAGTCGACGGCTCTGACAAAGCCAATAGTGGGCGAATTTAGTTTGTTCTCGGCCACTTTAAATTGGTAGCTTTGTTGTTCGAATTTTGGCTTATTGTCGTTTACGTCAATAAGTACAATGTGTATGAGAGCTTGAGCACAATACAAGGGTTTGCCAGCGTCACATGCCTCAATGGTCAAGTTGTAGCTGGCCACAAGCTCTCTGTCAAGTTGCTGGGTTACTTTGAGAGCTAGAGACTCGTCGAGGACGAGCTCGAAAGGTACATGTTTGTCAAGCAAGCGGTAGGTTTGAACCGAGTTGAGGCCAAAGTCCGGATCGTAGGCGGGCTCTATTGGTATCCTGTGACCAATGGCTACGTCTTCGGCTATCGTTTGCACCTGATAGCCCGAGCCAAAGTAAGGCTTGTTGTCGTTAATGTCCTCAATTTCTAGCCTAAATTGAAAAATAGTGTAAGCTGGTATTTGCAAAACTTTGACATCAATGACACAGCTTCCGCTTGGAAGGCAAGAATTTGAGCAGTGTTTGTTCAAGCACATGCTTTCTCGGTCCAAATAGCGTTTCGATGTGAGCCGTCCAGTAACTCCATCGAGCAAAAAGTACATGTTTTCAATAGAGGTTTTTATGTCGTCCAAAAATGTGTAGTGTGTTTCCGAGTCGTGTTTGACAAGTGTTGATTGCTCGCTTAAATCCGAGATCAAAGAGCCGATGGCTATTTCTTCGGCTATTTTTTTATCGGCTAAGTTCACATAGGTGCCCATCGAATCAACTTGGACCAAAACAAAACAAATAACTAGAATTATATACATTTTGTTAGCATATCATATTAAATTAAATTGAATTCTAAATAAATTTTTTTTTTGCAACTAGCAGCTGTTTTAGCTTCGGTATCTAAAAAAAAAAAAGAAAAAAATATATATTCAATTTTAATAGGTTTTTTTTATTAGTTTTTTTTTTCTTTTCTTTATTTCTTTTAGTGGCAATATTTATTTTTCTATTGATTGAAATTTAAAACATAGTATCAAATTATTCTAATTGAATTATAGACTGTGGTCGAATAGATTATTGTGGATATGTGAATATATATTTATATAAATAGATCCCGACTAGCGATATCTTCGACAACCATTTATGCTCTATGATTTTTTATAATCTATTAATTTTGTTGAAATTAATCTTGAAAATTCTTTAAAAAAAAAAAAAACAGTAGTAATTATATCCTAATCGTTGTCTTGGATATTGATATAAAATTGATGATTTTTAGTGTTCAGTTCACTGATGAGTGGCATAAATCATTAGCTACTAGACATATAATCAAGCTTAGTCGATTTTTTTAATTAAATTTTTTTCAAATAAAATTAAATTTTGTCTTAAATTTTTCATTAGCCATGTCAAAAAAAAAAAGTGAACTTTGAAAGTTTGAACATAAAAATGAAAAGGAAATGAATATCTATTTTCATGATTGAAAATGATGCTAAAACTAGACAAAGTAGTGATTGATCAAGTTAAAAAAAATTACAATGTTACATTATTGAAACCAAATTAAAGTCACAAAGTCAATCTATTGTTTTTACATCACCCAATAGGTGTTTTCTGAAATTAAATTAATTAAACAAAAAAACATATCACACTATAAAATTTATTTTTGTTCCTTTCAATAATTAATTTTTTTAGCATTAAATTCAAACAATTATTAAAAAAATTCAATAGTTGAGCAAAGATTTTATTGTGATTTAGAAAAAAAAATTATTGATTGATAAAAGCTTATAACAGTTGATCAGCTTATCATTTTGTATAAGCTTTTCAATGGTTTTCTTGAAGCAATCAGCTTTAGTTTATCTATTTATGTTTTATTTACCTAGGCCTATTTTATTGATTTATTTATTGTAGCTAAAAAATTAAAACTATGTATACATATTTTTTTTTATCACATCGATTATTAACTTTTAAAATTAGTTCTAAATGACAAAAAATACTTCGGTCTAATTATATTTGTTTAAGTGTCCATTAAACAAAAATTAGATTTTTATTGATTTAAAAATAATGCTCAAAATCGATTTATAAATAAAAACGAAAAAAAAAGTTAATAAATTTTTAATACTAGTTGGATTTTGACTTATATAACACCAAGCCCATTCTTCTTCTTCTCTCAAGCCATTCTTAATCTAAATTAACCTCCGATAATCAAAATTGCAATATCAATAAATTTAATTTATAGTTTTTAGGTCAGTCTTAAAATTACTGATTTTCAAAAATAAAGTTCATTTTTAATTTTTAATTTATAGATTTGATGCTCTTTCTTACATTTCTAGATAACAAAAATAAAAATGTTGCTTGAAAATGCTTTGCTTTATGCTACTTTTAATTGATCGTGATCAGAAAGAGAAAAATATGTAAAAAAAAAAAACATTTCTTCTTAATTTGTTGAACAATTTCAATCTATTTAATTTATTTGTTTTTCTAAATATGAATGAATTCAAATTTAATTAAATTAATTTTATTTTCAAAGTGAATTAAGATTAAACTGTTCTGAAAAGTGGCTCATGAGAAAATTTTTTCTCTACGACTATTAATGATATGATTGATGATATTTTTTGTTAATGCCGATTAGAAAGAAAAAAAAATTCTAAATATCTCCCAACTAAATAGATGATGATAAAACAAACCAAAAGTGCTAGCTTCCTGTCGATAGGCTTTGATATTTCATTTTGGCAGACAAAAGGAAGAGCTTGTTCTTAGCAAATATTTGGCAAGCTTGTTGTTCTCAAAGTCGTAGCCTAATTGTTTTAACTAAAAGAGAATAGAGAATTTTTGTTTTAGAGCGCTTGATGGATATTTTATCTTATCTAAATTCTGATGATTTTCTCAAATATCTGATGATCGGCTCACAAATCTGAATAATTTGATTGAGAAAGGAGATAATTCACGTGCTTGAAAAGTAGATATAGCTTGGAAAACTATTCCCGGACAGTTTATCTGCGCGAGATAAAATAGCTCGTGCCAAGCCAAGCGGCGGTCTAGTGGAGGCCAACAAAAGAAACTTATAATTAAAAGAAACAATTCCCAAAATTAAATCGCGAGCAGTCACGCTACAAACTAATCAATATCGATCTGTAGATGGCGCAAATGTCGCCATGCTGCGACAGCACTTTTGGCCACAAAATTCAAAATCTAAAATCCATTAAACTATTTTATTCTCTCTTTCTCTCTCTCTCTCTTTCTCTTTATTTTTTATAATACAAATTGTTTAGATAGCTTAAAATAATTTGATCCTGAAAAATATTTGCTTAAAACACTCGAATTGCATCATATTCTGGCATGAAAATATTGAAAAATATCTTATGCTAACAGATCCATTTGTCCATTCAAATGGAATTAAAACAAAAAATATTTGTGCTAAATACCTCTCAATCAACTTATCTATCTCGACACGACTCCTCTTCTAACTTTAATTGCATAATTTCCAGATATTTAAAGACATAATTAAATTTGATAGCTGTGATTGTTATATAAGCTATGCTAGATAGCCCACTGATCTAAAATCAAGGGCCGTTTCAAAAAGCAAAGCTAAAAAGCACAAAGAGAAACGAGAAAGGTTGAAGCCAATCAACGTTTAGTTAATTATAGAGCACAGATCAACATGTGTTGATTGTGTATAGCGCTATGAACAAAAAGCTTTGTGTTTGTCCTTATTTTTCGAATAGCTCAATCAATAGCTATCGATGTTTTGTTTTCGGGTAAACAAACCATTGACAGGTTGATTGATATGGCTTTAATAAGACTCTGATTCATAAGAGGACACTTAAGAGGACTGGTCTATTTATGCAAAATGATCTAAAAACCCTTATCTCCACTCTTGTCTAATTAGTTATTCAAGATATCTTATCTATGAATTTAAATTAATTGTTTAAACTAATAACTTCTCTTTCTCTCTCTCTCTCTCTCTCGACTGGAAGCCAATTATATAACTCGTTTACGTTAATTTCACCTGATTTAAATGCTAATTCTTTAAATGACCAAATGACTATTAATTGTATGCCTCTCTCTCTCTAGACAGACTACTCAAATCTCTAACGAGATTAAATATTAAAAACCATTAGATAAATGAACGTCTAATTTTATGTTATTCATACTAATTCTCTTTTTTTGTATTTAAATCAAATAAAACAAATTTAATTAATTAAACAATCATTTTTTTGACATCCTCAACAAGTTCTTATATTTGTTGTTGTAATTATTTATAGCCTGATACTCTCGGATTACAACAAGAACTTTTTCTATTCATAACATTTAAAAATGCTAATTTCATGACCTCTTATGACATGTTCTGCGATTAGGTCTTTAACTCCTTTTTTGATTTTCATTCTCTTCTTAAGGGAGTATTATTGACCAAAGGGCCAGATGAGTTCTTAATTAGAAAATTGACACACACTCTCACTGAAAAATGATGTTTATGTGAAAATTTTAAAAATATTTCTACAATATCTTAATTTTAGTTTATTAATTTATTTAAAATATAGTCAGGGCCGAAAACCTGGACAGTTTGGAGCCACACTTAGTGCTTCCTTTGAGTCCAATTTTACAAATAACATTGTTTTTCAATTTTTTTTTGAAAAGACAAATTAGATATATGTGATAAATAAAAAATATTTTATGTTTTGGAATGTTAGTTATGTTTAGAGTCAAATAGCTGGTCTTTAAATTTTAAGAATTTAATTAATTTATTTCTTAATTTTTTTTTATTATATTTTTGATACTTTATCTTACTACATTGAATACAGCCGTTTGACGCTGTTTGAATTAAATAAATAAATAATGGATGAACTAATGCTAAAAAGGGCGCTTTAGTTCAAACTTGCAAACATGTGAAAATACACAAGTGCTTTAAAATAAATAAAAAAAATATTACAATTATTCATTCAAACACATCTAATATAAAAGCATGAATGTTTTAGTTTTACTGATTAATTTAAAATACAATTCAGACAAAGTGTTGGCCGGTCAGAATAAAAACTTGGTCCTTTCTTGCAGCCAAATGGAAATATTTTAAATGACAAAACTTGATTTAAACAAAAATGTTAAATTAGATTATAGTTAAATTTTAAATTTTGAAGTGAATTTGTTTAAAAAAAAGAAAGAAAAACGACTTGAATAAATGGCTTTATTGATGATAGATATGTTTTTTTATTTTCAAGTCAATTAGAAAGCTTATTAAAATAGAGAGAGAGCACTAAACAATAAATATGAGTGAATAGATAAAATTGTAAATAATTTGAAAAAAAAATAAATCAAAATAAACATATTTTTGTATGAAATCTAATTACTATTAATTCTAATTTAATACTAAAACAGACTAGCTTACAGCTTGAAGAAAGAAATTTTTTCGAGCGTAAAACTAATAAAAACATTTTTTCGTTTTTTTTTTCACTTAGATATGTAACAGTAAAATTTAATTTTTTGTGTCTTTCTAGTGCATGTGTACACGAAAGTTTTAAAGCTGGATTTCTAAAATAGACTCAAAAATCTGACAATTGGAGCTGAACAGAAAAAAAAAATAAAACAAATCTGATTATATTTATATAAAAATTAATTTCTAAAATAATAATTAATCATAAGCTGAGATTAGATATAAATGGACAAATGACAAATTGCTAAATTCGGGTGTAAATGTTCCACTCGAGACAGAGTCATAAATCACTAAATTTATTAAGTTAAATTTTTATTTATTGAGTAGTTCAAAATATTGGCCTTAGGAGCGCATACCTTTTTAAAATGCCCCGAGTTAGTTGATATGGACACGAAAGCCTTGATTTGCATGAAAACTGAACTAGACAGTACAGCTCATTTAGCACTCTGACAGACTTTGAAACAGAAAAAAAACTAATTAAATCTTCATTCGACTATTGAATAGATATTTTTCTCATCATTTAACACAGTAAACAAAAAGACTGAGCTAATAGAAAATAGAGGACAAGAAGACAACCAAGGTGACTATACGGAAGTTAATTGACAATGTGAAGAGTTAATTACACCCCGGGGCTAGACTTTGTTGAAAGCTAAATTGACTCGACACTATCGCACAAAACTTAGATTTCTTATATAGATGGCCGACTGGGCAAACATTTCAAGAGATTTGAACTAAAATTCAATTAAAAATTCAAATACAAATAATTTTCCTTTTCATTCCATTTTATTGAAACAATAAAAAAAAAACTAAATAAATGGCCAGCATCTGCTTTATATCGAATATGAACATGAAACAAATTTTTTTTTTATCTATTTAGCTTTATTTGCTCGCTTCACTGCCTGTCTAACTCACTCGGCATCACTTATTGATTTGTGTCCATCCTATCCGCTGCTATAAATCTAGATTCTTATTGCATATTTGACAACAATTTAGTACTCATTTGAACAATTTAAAAAAAAAAAGCTTTAAAGCTTTTAGAACTATTAATTAATCAAATTTTTCAAGTGATGCATAAAGTCCGACGTGGTTACGTAAATCATGAGAGCATTAGCTTCTGTAAAGAGATCGATTTAGAAAACTATTAAGAAAAAAAATCAATAAAAAAGTAATTTAAGAAGTTTAGAAGAAAAGCAGGCGAAAAAAAAATTTGCTTTATTTCAAGGTCTGCTTAAAGCTAACATTTGGATTCGTTTCTATAAACATTTATCTTTAAACATAGAGAATATGTGTGTGTGCATATGGTCTAATTTTCATAGGTGCTTGATTTATTGTCGATGAAATTAGCCGCAAGTCGACTAAGATAAATGTTTAGCCTGAACAATACTATTCTTAATTAATAAAAATTTCAATTAAATTTTAATTTTTCTTTTAAAACAAATAAAACATTTGAATTAGATAGTTTATTTTATATTGACTAGCTATTATAGTCTTGAAATTCAATTTGAGTTTTAATAAAAATCATATTCTTACAATCACATACACATAGAGACACACACACATACAAACATAGACAATCTATGTGGACGTGCCTAGGAAATTTTGAATGAAACCAGCACGAGAATCAGGTCCTCTTGAGACCACTTATTGTTCAAATGTCAAAGATATTTGGACAAATAGTCGATCTGGTTATATATTGATGGGATTAGACCGGCTTAGATAGAGATTGAGAAATTTTTTTTGTTGTTGGTAAGATTGCGCGATAAGCGGCCAACTGTAGTCAGATAAATTTTCAATTATTTGTTGATTAGCAGATTGTTAAAAATATGATTCAAGATAATATCAGCTATTGTTTGATTCAGACTGGACTCGCTCGGGAATCGTTGATTAAAAGAATGTTTTCAATTTTGATTATTTGGGCTAAATCGTTTGTTAACAATTAGTCCAGGCACCTTTAGTTCGAACACTAACTGCTCTCTTTCTCTCTAAGACTAGACTCAAATTAATTATTCAAAAGAAGGCTTTTATCTTTTTTTATTTATTTGAAAAAGAAAAATAAAATCAAGCATTATTTATGTGTGTTTTTTTTTTGTTTTCAAGTATTTGCTTTTGAAAATATTTTTTTTTTTGATGATACCTCAGTCAAGGATTCAGGTACTTTACTTGATTTATTTATCAATACAAATATATAAAGAAAAACATAAGTAATTAACCTATATATACAATTAACGTTAAGTTTTTTATTTTAAATTGACTTTAAAACGCAACATAATCAAATATTAACAAAAATATTATTTAACTTTTTAGAAATAAGAAGCTTAAACCTTTAGCCTTTTAAGATTGAATTTTGAATTTTCCCATTTTTTTTTCATAAATATTTAATATATTTTATTTAGACATAAAAGTTTTTTTTTTTTAATGAGCTTTATTTTTTATTTTGATTGAAATAATAGATTTTAAATGTTGAGTGTCTGAGAGCTTCATCATGAAAACAATGAGTGGCTTTTAAAACAAAGAACATTTTTAATGAATCATCAATAATTTTAAGATGACAATATATTCATAAGATTAATTTATATATATTTCAATTAAAATTTTATCTAATTAAATGTGATATTTTTGATTAAATGAAAAAAATGGAGGACTGGTTTCACCTGGATAATAATTTGGGTATATACGATCAAATAGATGCAGTTACATGTGTGTCAGATTGGAGTTGTTGTTCAAAAAGGTACTGGAAAAGGAAATGTGCCTCATTAAATTAAGTTTCATATCTTGAGCAAAATATAGAGGCTTTTTTGTTTTTTATTTTTTGTACTAAGTCTATCTGGACATGAATTTGGTTTTTAATTGAATTAAGAGCATAAACATAAAAAAAGTATTGCTGAAATTTAAGCTAAAATGTATAAAAATGTAAAATTATTTTAAAATAAAATTGAAATTTGATAAAAGTTAAATAGTTCTTTGATTTTAAATTGAATAAAACAAACCTTAAATTACAATTTATTTAACCTAGGTTAATTTTTTTTATGTTTTTGTCTGCATTAATTAATAAATTAATTAAAATAAAAAATAATTTATAATTTTTACATTTGACTAGTTATTAAATGACTCTCAAATTAAATGCTTTGCATATTGAAATAATTGAAATTTATAACCGTAAATGCATCTTAAATTTTCAAAAATGATAATTTGCTTTTGATTCGAAAAAAATCCAATTACATAAATTTCTTGCTAAATATTGACATTTTTGTTTGATGTTTCATTTGCAAAGACTAATTATTAAAATCATAAATGTAATTTAAAATTATGATTGCAGCATTTGAGTTAATCATTTAAATAAAAAAATAGCAGACAATTCACATAATTTTAAACCGAGATCTAGTCAAAACATTCTTAGTAAATTTTTATTTAAATGTTTCAAAAAATTGTGTTGGCTAACACTCTCGTAAATTATACAGAACAACTAGATTAGTAATATGTTCTGAAATAGCTGTAATGATGGCTCTTGTTGTCTCATCTGACTCATTTATTTAATTTTTTCATTTTAAAAGATGAACGATTTTTAATTTAAATTGTTAGAAAAAAATTTATTTAATTGGGAAATGTAATTTTTCAGATATTTTGCGATTTTCCTCTTAACTAGCTTGGAAAAAAATAGATAATTAATAAAGAATAAACTTTGTACATAAAAATTAGTATTGATTTTTAACATTGAGAAAAAATTGTTTTATGAATTAATTTTCTAATTATTTTGTTATTCACACTAGGCCCCAAGCTTCTTATATTACTTAAGCTTTTTATAAATACTAATAAAGAAAAATTAAATGTTTATATTTTTGTTTTTGCATTTAAATTCTACTGAAAAAAAAAATTCAAATATTTAAAAATATTCTTCAAATCAATAATCATCGTTTAAGTAGATTTTTTGTTGAATAGGCTTGAAGAAAATGTCATTTCAAAGCAAAGCAATTGATGCATTGCAATACAAGATTAATGAAAGAAATAATGCTAATCAAGATTACCAAAAATTAATTCTAATTTGCCATATCAACGGCTCTTTTCAATTCAAACATTAGATTACACTTAATTTGATAAATAATCTTTTCTTTTCAAGGAAACAAAATCTTTAATTATCTTGTGAATTTTTTATTTTCGCATTTAGAAAAATGCATTCACATCAAATTACAAGGGTTTATGTACAAATAATTCGAAATAAAAATGAGAAGAAAAATTTCTTTTTTTAATTTTGAAAAATAAACCAAAATTGACAAGTATTTTGGTGTCTAAGTAGAGAAAAAAATATTTGACTAGCATGATGTATCATGCTAGGAAAGTTGGCGTGCTTAACTAGAACTAAGATTAGGTTCGAGCTAGTGAAGCATTCATAGCAATTGAGTTTTCAATGACGCATATGCCATCAAACTTTAGCCTAATATGTCACTTGCATTTAATTTTTTATTGATTTTTTTAAATGTGATAAAATTCAATTAAATATTTTTTCTTTTTTTTTTTCAAATTTTTATGATTAGTATTAAAGTAATTGAAAAAATAATTTATATTTTTATTCACTAGAAAATAAAAAAAGTTTTTGAATATGGAAACAGTGAATAAAGAAGAAACGCCAGTAGAGGTTAGACTAGATGACGTGACCAAGAAGACCATGCTGCGAAATTTTCAAAAGACTTACTCGATCATATCGAGTGATTCGGGCTCGGTTCGCTACGAGAACGACTTTGACGAGGACGAAGTGGTTCAAAACCCGCAAGTACAAAATTTGAAGCTAGGCGACGATTTTTACATCAGCTCCGAGGATGAGTCAAGCCAAAATTTTGACCTAAAAAGAACCAGAGCCTTGGACCGTGATCTAAAGGAGGAGTCCAAATTTAACATGTCTGGCAAAAATAGAAAAGAATCTTTGTATCAAAGCGATTCAACCATTGCTAAACAGATTAATGTGAATACTCAATTTAAAAGAAATTCAGCTTCCGATCTGCAGTCTAAGCCAAAATCGGCTTATGTAATGCATGACGATTGGTTTTTTTCCGAGGCCGACTCGCACAAGCTCAAAATACAACAAAATCTCAAGTCCAAAAGTTTCGAATACTCGAACGAATAAAACAATATTTTCCTATTTTGTATCTATATTTAGTATTTAAATTTAATAAAAATTATTTTTGTTCAAAAATTTTATTTATTTATTCTTAAACAAAACTGCAATATAAAAATGATATATGAAAAAATTTAATTTTTTTTTCTAAATTTTAGCTAAAAATGTTCAAAAAAAATATGTTTAAATTTTGTCTTAATTTTGTTAGACTGCATTTGACAAAAAAATTTCTTGTTAATTTTTAATTATCTATAAATTTAAAAAAATAAATGATCAAAAATTATATTTTAGATGAATAATATTTTTTATTTTATTAGTCATCTTGATTACAATAGTCCCGTTTTGATGGCACTGTCCTGCGAAATTTAAGTCCATTTTAAAATAAGAAGCAAGAACTACTAAGATCTACAACGATCACCTCTTCCAATAATCCATTCCACATATTTGCAATTCTATGTGTGAAAAATGAAACCGCGAGGAACAGTTTTTTATCTGTTCACGACCTAAAGTCTTTGAGTGCCTTCCTCAGTCATAGATAAAGATTAAGAAAACATAATAAATGTGAATAAAAAAAAAAACACAGCATAAACTATAATTTTAAATTTTTAATCCTTAAAAAAGTGAACCAAAACATTAAAAATGATTTTTTTTAGCTTGTTATTGAAACATAAAAATAAAAGTATAGTTTCGTAAAAAGTAATTAAATAATTATGTGAAAAATTGTATTGAATTTAAAATAAATGACAAATTTTTTCTTTTTTTTTAGGTAAACAAGAGTTCTTACTATGGATAAAATGTTGCTGATCATAAAATGCGAGTTCTTTATCCGTTTTGTTGTTGAAATGAAAAAGAATACCATAAATGAAGACGTTTCGAACTTTTTTTAGGTTTTAATTTTGATTTTTGTTCTAAAAAATGTTTATGTCTTATTAAATTTGTGTAAAAACAAATTCTATGTGTTACTTTAAAGTTTATAAAATAAAATTATGTTTATTCTTGATTCACAATTTGTATGTTTTATTTACATTTTTTATGTTTGTTTAATCATTACCACCAAGTCATTTTTTCGATCATTCAAATTTCTTTTTTTCAGGTAAGAGCACCAAGAGCTTAGCTTTTTAATGTAAACAAAATACTCAATCTGTAACAGGTTTCAAACCACACATATGAGAAGATGTCAAACAACCCACAATACTATTAAATAAGATTGAAAACCCTTGTTTTTTTAATTTAATTTATTTTTCTTACTCATTAAATCATTTAATTCAATTAAAATATATAATTATACATACAAATTTATTCAAAAACATTCATTTATATTTATTCAATAGATTAAACTAAATTAAGTATTTTTGCTTTTAAGATAACGGGAAATTAATTTGAAAAACGAAATATTGATTTATGTATTTCTTTGTTTTTCGCTGCTTACAATTCTGTTAACCTTCGGATAAGGCTAAATTATTAAAAATCAGTCTTATTTGTTTTTTAATTTATTTTATTAAACAATGAAACTACTCATATAACTGCTGCTGTTATACAATATCATAGCGGCTTGAAAATTGAACAAGCAATTCAAACTGAAAAAAATTTTCATAGATTTGATTGAAAAAATTGTGATTTAATAAATGAATTTCGTGATGAAATAAAAAATAATTTAAAAAATAATGACAATAAATTTGGTTTAAAAGAAGTTGAAACGGTCGATGAATTCAAGACTTAAGCCAAAGAAAATATTACTAAACTAAACAAAATATTTTTAAATAGTGCTAGAACTGCAGAGAATAATTTAAATAAATCTCGAAAAAATAGAATAGCACCGAGTCCAAATAAATATTTAAATAAACTATGGCATGACATCAATTTTAGCAATGTAAAAAGCAAATTTAAAAAAATACAATTTAATACAATACGTAAAAACATGCGTAGACATCAAAGAAATAATCATTAAAAAAAAATGAAAAAAAATGTATTCAAATTGATAAAATGTTGAATTGTGATAAACAAGATTCTGGAATATAATTAAAAAATACTAAAACCATCTCAAAAATAATCAAAAAGAAAACAAACTTGAGTGTGATGATTTTGCTAAATACTACTCTAAACTGTTTTCACATCATGATCGAATTTCTAATGCTCAACAACATTTGCAAAAGAAAAAGTTAAACAGTTGTATGACGCAGCAATGCTGGAGAATAAAAATGATTATTTCACGGAAATGGAGCTACTGACATGCATAAGTAATTTGGAGTAATTTGGTTACCAACAAAAACATCTTGCAAACATGCTTACTTCACAGTGAATGAAACCATCAATTACTATGTAAATGGCAAATCCGAAATTAAGCTGGTAAGTCTTGATGCTACTAAAGCTTTTGATAAACTTTGGCATGAAGGCCTTTTTTTAAAAACTGTACAACAAAATTGACTTATTTATATTGCGTCTTTTGATATCATATTACAATATGTCAAAAATCATAGTAAAAGTTGGAAATGTTAAGTCTGAACTATACCATACAACACAAGGCGTAAAGCAGGGGGGGGTTTATAACCGTTTCTGTTTAATTACTTTATTAATGGCCTTTTGGAGGAATGCCAGAACTTGAACATTGGAGCTAAAATTGGAGAGCACAATCTTTCTATTATTGGATACTGTGATGATATAATGCTAATGACCATAAACAGTACCGATATGAATCAGTTATTATGGTTGCAAACCTGGTGGGTTGAATTCCAAAACTATTGGTTTCATTTACAAACAATTTTGTCAATCAATATTCAAGTATGGACTTGAGATGCTTCACATCAGTAAAACGCAATTGAATAAATTTAACATTCGTCATAATATCTTAATAAAAAAATCAATAGGAGTTTCAAAATTTGTCAAAACGTCTCCACTTTTTAAGGTCCTTACTATTGATTTTTTTTTAAACTGTTTATAAAAAACACAAATTTTTTATGTTCAATCAAATCCACACTAATGAATCAACGAAACAGATTTATGAAGAGCTAAAATCGTTATATGACAAGAAGTTGCTGAGTCAAAGTAATGAATCATTTTACAAGCAGTATGCGGATGTAGCTGATGAATACCAAATTGATGGTCCATTGGCTAACAAATTAATATCAAAGTTAATTGGAAATGGACACAAATGCGAAAGTTTGGGACTATTAGACTCAATCAAATTTATTTTAAATAGTCTCTATGATAGAGAAGTCTCAAATTATCAGCAAAACATTACTCTATTAAGACACTTGCTGGACTATAATAATTACAATGAAAACAATATAAATATTGTAGATTTAAAAAGCATAAATTTATTTGAGCATATAGGTTATATATTTAAATTCGTCGTTAAAAAAACGAAAATTGACTTAGTCAAAAGGTTTTAGTGCGGTGCTAGAGAATAAATATTTATGGTAGAACCTGAAAGAATCTTGCAGAAAGTTCTTTACCTAAAGAAAAATGGCTTAAAATTTCTAATGGTTTGTCCGAATAGTAGTCTCCTTTGGGTATCCTCTAATTCTCTGAACTAAATCTATTGAATTGTATGAATAATAAAGAACTTTACTAGTACATCACTTTGAAATTACGGTCAGCTTCAAAAACCTTTTTGAAAGTATCAGCTTAAAAACTGCATCAAAAATCAATCTCATTCGGATGATATATTCAAGCTATATCCGTTCCAACTTCGATTTTGGTTTTATTCCACTTTGTTTTTCGACGCAAAAAATATCATCAGATCTTCAAAAACTCCATAACAAAATTTTTCGATCACTGACATGCACAACCATCTCAAATTGGACTCAATAGAAACGTGCTCAAAAATTTTTAGAATTTTTCGCTACGCTATTTTTATTTTGGAAAGTTTTTTTGAATAATTGTTTGGCAACCAACTATTACTTCATAAGCTAAAAAAGATTAATTTTTTTTCATTTTATTTTTTTATAAATTTAAATTTATTTCAATGTTTTTGTAAAAGATTTTCGAAAGAACGAAAATAAAAATTTCCGTCTCACTTTTTCATTAAATCAAGAATTGACTGTAATATATTCTCTTAATGCTTCTTGATTAATTTAATAAATTCAAATTGATGAGTTTATTATTTTCTGTTTATATAGCACATAAGTTTTGCTAATTAGACAAAACCAAAATTAGAAACATTTCTATTCTAATAAAAATGAATAAAACTATCGATTAGCATCGCTTTTATCCTAAAATTAAAATTTGAAGCTGTAAAAATTTAACAAAATTTTTTTTTTTTTAATACTCTTGTTTTTCTTTAGCTTCAAATATTTCTCAACCGATATCTAATCAGATAAATAAAGAAAGCATTATAAAAAAAAATTTAAAAATTTTGAAAAAATATTTTAAAATTAGTGATATTGTTAGTAAAATAAAAAAAGTTGGTTTATAATGAAACATGTTAACTAGCTAAAGTTAGTTGGTAATTTCAGTCAAGATGTTTCAATTTATGTCTAGAATAATTGGCACCTATTCAAAAAAAAATTGTTTTCAAAAAACATAAAAATGAATATTCGCCTTAGCTTACTTATTTAAATGAATAATTTAAGTCTCATTATTTTAGTATATAAAGCTTTAATTTAAAAATTAAAAAAGAGAATTTTTGTAATTATTTAGACAAACTTTTTGAGAGTCTATTCAGACATTTTAAAAATTTTTTTTTGATCTATAAAAACAATATATATTGTTGCCAAGATATTATTTAGCATATGCCGAGCTCACTAATTTATTCAAAATTTTCAACTAATAGCTTTGATTATTTCACGGATTTTTTTCTATACTCAAATTATAATTATCTTCATAACTAGATGAAATTTTAGTGAATTATTAGCTAATTTTTTTTTGTGTTTAATAATAGAATTAAAAGTTTGAAATTTATGAAGAAAATTTTTTTATTTTTTAAAAAAGGCGTCACTGCATGGTAAAAAAGCCGTGCTTTGCATGTATGCCATTATTGAGCTAAGTCATGTGATTTTTTTTCTGTTTGCACCCTTTGAAAGCAACACACAGACATAATTCGACTAAACTTTGTACGCCAAACTCGGTCGTTTCTAAAACATATCTCACATTACTTTATCACCTTCTATTTGGATGGGTGGGACAATTTTTCAACTTTTTTTCAATGAATAAGGTAAAAACTTTGATTCAAAAAACGTGAATTCTGAATTGGAATTTTTCAAATTATTCACAACCAACAATTACCTGATGAAATCTCAAACTATGATCTAGTTTTAAATCATGTGCATTCAAAACGTGAATTAGAACCAAGCATAAAAACTAAATGTTAGCATAATGTTGAGCTCGGCACAGAGCAGAGGGTGCTTTTAAGCTTTTTCTTATGAATTTAGTTAATTATAATAAAATTGAGCAGTAACGAAAATATTCACAAGCATAAAAAAAATTAAAAAAACAAAAAAATCTATTTAATTTGCAAATAAAATATTTAAAATAAAGTTTTTAATTTTTTAGAAAAAAAAAATTTTTTTTTTTAAATTTGAAAATGGCTTATGACGAGACAGACGAGCTTCCGGACAGAGAAAAAGCTCGAGAATTTTACTCAAAATACGAGCTGAAAGACGTCCTAGGCAAAGGCATAAGCAGTGTGGTGCGCAAGTGCATTGAAAAGTCGTCTGGAAAAGAATATGCTGTGAAAATAGTTGAATACAGCGGACCGGAATTAAAAGAGACCACTCTAAGAGAAATTGAAATTATGAAAATGATCGGCGGTCATCCCAACATAAGTAAAATTAAACTATTTAAAGTTTAATTTGTTTTTTTTTTTATCTAAATTTTAAAGTTGAAATCCATGACACATTCGAATCAGACTCGTTTGTATTCATAGTAATGGAGTTGTGCCCCAATGGCGAGCTGTTCGATCACTTGACACAAGTTGTGCGCTTGTCTGAAAAAAAGACCCGTTTCATTATGAGAAATATACTGGAGGCTGTGCTGTGGCTGCACAAGCGCAACATAGTCCATAGGGACTTGAAACCAGAGAACATACTCTTGGACAAAGACATGAATGTGAAAATTTCGGATTTTGGCTTTGCGGTTCAGCTCGAAGAGGAGCAAACACTGAGCGATCTGTGCGGCACGCCAGGCTATTTGGCGCCAGAGACCCTATACTGCTCCATGTACGACAACGCGTCCGGCTACGGCATGCAGGTAGACATGTGGGCCTGCGGAGTCATTTTGTTCACTTTGCTAAGCGGTTCACCACCTTTCTGGCACCGGCGGCAAGTAATCATGCTACGCATGATTATGGAAGGCAACTACTCGTTTGCTTCACCCGAATGGGACGATGTGTCCGAGCAGGCCAAAGATCTCATCCGAAGTTTGCTAGTAGTCGATCCGGAGAAGCGGTTCACTGCCCAGCAAGCGCTTGACAGCCCGTTTTTTTCACGCGACGCCCAGAGCAAACCTGACCGAGTGTTCTATCCGAGAAAAACATTCAAGGTGTACATACTGACCGTAATGGTTATACAAAGGCTCAAAACCCTCAAGAACAAACCGCAGCAAATTCGTATCGATGAGCTGGTCGACAATCCGTATAGATTTAAGACGTACAGAAAAATAATAGACACTGCCGCGTTCACTATTTACGGCCATTGGGTCAAAAAGGGCGAGCAGCAGAACCGTGCCGCCTTGTTCGAAATCGAACCCAAATGTGATCTCAAGACCATTCATGTCTCAAGGATTGAAGTTAATTGATTTTATTTTTTTTTTGCTTAAATCATATGTATCTAAAATGATATATTTTTTTTATTTGAAAATTATTGAGAAAACGACCAGTTTTACAAATTTAAATTGAAATAATTTTTTGTCTTTTTCTTTATAAAATTTTGTAAAGTTTTTGTTATTTTAGAAAAAAAAAATTTTAGAGTTTTCGACACTGAACACCTTTCTTATCCCAATTTAAGTGATGAGAAGATGAAGATTTATTTTCGCCGGAATTTTTTCTTTATTTTTTTTTTTATTTTAAAAAAAAAAGAATTTTTTTTTTTTTTTTCACATTTTTTTGACTGATTCGAATAAATTTTTAAAAAAGAGCATTTTTATTTTTCTTTCAAAAAAATTTTAAAATAATCATAAAAAAAATTTATTTATGAACTATTTTAGATCTAACACCTCTTATCTGTTAATGTTGGCTTTCATAAAATTTTTATTTTCTCATCATCAAGTAATTAGATGTTGAACAAAAGCAAAATTTAGCTTTAATAAAAATAAATAAAAAGTAGGCTAGAAAAACACAACTAGATTTAAAAATTACGAAAATTTCTAGACATTATTTAATTGCGTCTATTTTTTGTCTGTGTTTATTTAAAAGGTGTGACTCAATAAGTCAAATAATTTACATCACGAAAACAAAATATGCGTATAAATTTTTTTTAATTTTATTTGATAAATTTTGAATTTTATAAATTAATTTCAACAAAGTCTATTATGAATTTAATAAATATGTTCAAATGAACTAATTTTTGTTTAAATCAAAATTTCGTCAGCACTTTAATTTTAACTTACTTTTTTTGGACAAAAAGTTTATTCACTTAATACTAAATTACTTTTCCGCAAATAATGTCTTAATTGAAGAACTTAGAATTTTTGATGGGGTCTTGCTGTACTCACTTTTGCCAGGAAATGTGTTCGACTCTTGATTATTTTTAACTTTGACTATTTTTTTAGAAAAATGAAAATTCTATAAAATTAATTTAAATCGTTTATTTAAAAAAAAATGACAAAAAAATATAAAATAAAAAAAAACTAAATATTGTCTTTATTTATTAACTAACTTGGAATTAAAATATGAAAATTTTTTTTAACTATAAGATCTGAACTGAATTAAGTTTTGGCATTTTGAAGTTTAAAGTAAATGCTTTTTTTCTTAATCAATTCCAAATGAGTGCCTTGTTCGACTACTGTACCATTTTGAATGACACTAATTATGTCCGAATTTTCAATAGTGCTCAATCTAAATTTTGTGATTTTAAATAAAAATTTTTTTTATGAAAATTAAAAAGTTTTTCTTCTCTTACCTGTGCGCTATTACCAGACAGGTTCTTCCTTTTTCAGCCTTGTCAAGAGCATCTTGTACAACTTTTTCTGAATAATTGTCCAAAGCAGAAGTAGCTTCGTCCAAAAGAAGAATTTTCGGTTGCCTCAGTAAAGCTCGGGCTATGGCCACTCGTTGTTTTTCTCCACCACTCAATTGGCCTCCTTTTGTACCAACAATAGTATCGAATTTCTTCAAAATGGAATGTTATTAATGCTTTTAATTAAAAAAAAACCTAAAATAATCACTTCAGGTAGACTCTGAATTCTGTCATAGATATTAGCCGATTTGGCTACATTAACAATTTCTTTTAATTCAACTTCTTCATCAATTTTTGCATAACAAATATTTTCTCTTATGCTTAGATTGAATAGAACAGGTTCTTGTGATACTATGCCTATGTGAGAACGGAGCCATTGAATGTTCAAATTTCTAATGTCAATTCCATCTAGTAGAACTTGACCCTCGTCAACATCATAGAATCTCATCAATAAAGCTATAAAAAATTCTATTATTTGTTCTATTTAAAAAGCAGTGTTGGAAACTGATCAAGTGGTCAAAAATTTTTTTGAACCGCGAGCAAGACTACCTAGACGGTTAGGACAATTTGAATTTTTTAAAATACTTGTTTACTTTAAGTCAAAATTAAAGATTTTACAATAGGTTAATTTCTGGAATTGAGCAAAGATTTAAATTTACTTCTTTTTGAAATAAAAATTTTAATTTCCTTTAATCGGAGATTCGCAAAAAAAAAAACTTGTTTAATAATTTGAGACATTTGTAGTGTTTTTTATGCATGCTTCATTCTAACCGCTCAGGGTTTAGTAAGTAGACTAATCCGGTGATATAATCTAATGATGTCGCTTTATCACAGCATATTAAAAAAATTTGTCGTTTTCTAAAAAACTATTAATTTTAAGCTTCATGAAAAATTTCTTTTAACTTTCACTTATAAAATTTAAAATTTGAAGGATTTGAATAAATTTTCATTTAATTTTTTTCTCAAATAGATATCTAATTTGCTTAATTTTTCCTAAAATTTTAAAATCAAAAAAATATTTTAATTAATTCATTAATTTTTATAACTATTTTAAAAAATCTTCTATTTTTTAGACTAAAGGTCTCTAAAACTACACTTTCTGAACAATTATTAAAAATTTTGTAATCGGTTTAATATGAATACAACATATTTTGTTTTAGAAGCTTTATTAAAGTAATTGAACGTTCTGAAGTTCTAAGAATGGAATCTCTTTTTATACCTGTATACTTGTGTTGAAAACACAAGCTTATAGTTTAGTATAGTTTAGTTCTGTGTGATAAAATAAATGTATTTGTCAGTATTTCAAAGCGTCTAACTTCTGAGATTCGCGACAAGTAGTCTATGATATCCTCTTGCATTAGTTGATAAGCTTATATATAAAAACAATCCGAATATACATTTTTTCGTTTTATTTAGGTTTTAAAAAGATTCTTAATGTAAAAAATTTAATGAGGTTGTGTATATTCTGAAATTTAAATATTCAAATTTTTGAAAAAAAAATAGGATCTATGATATATGGTTTAGGATCAAAATCAATTAAAATCTTTATCAAAGATTAATGAAAGAATTAATTTTGTTTTGTTTAAAAATTAAAGTCTTAAAATTTTATTTTAATTCTAAATTAAAATTTTGATCTCAAAATTTAAAAAATTTCAAAATTTGTTTAGATAATTAATTTTAGGTCAAAATTGGATCGACCAAAATAGTCGACTTTGGTTTACTAAAAAAATTGGTTAACCAAAAATTTGTTGACCAAAATTAGCTAACCAGCTAACCAAGCTTAACCAACATCACTAAATCTAATTTAAAAAATTTTTAAAATTATTTTTGAATGCATGTTTTGTGGGTTGGGCTTGTCGCATGGAAAAACGAAGACAAATTTTGACCGTTTCTTCTTCTATTTCATTACTAAAAAAATCGAAGTGTCTATTAACGGCAAAACGAAAATAATTTTACATTTTTATATTTTCATATTTTTAGATTTTTTGTGCAATTTTTCAGAAATTAAAAAAACTCTCTCAAATTATTTGGTAAAGAAAAATAAAATAAAAAAATTTCTTAAATATTGCACAAAAAATCTAAAAATATGAAAATGTAAAAATGTAAAATTATTTTCATTTTGCCCTATTAACAGAGTATGCTAAAAAAGAATAATTTATTGACTCATTACTTTTTTTAATTATATTTTCTAGCAAGATGAAATGTCTAAAAAGCTTGTATTTTACAAATGGATTAAACAATTTGGATTGTCTCGGTCTAATTGAAATAACTTATTTTTTTTTACTTTGATCTAAGATAACAATGAATTAAGCCTTCTTCCTTCATTCTTCTTCAATTACCCTAATATGATAGATAAGAAAATTGAATAAAAGAAAAATAATAAAATTTAGAAAAAAAAAAAATTTAAACCACTTACGGTAGCCAACACTAATTTTAATCTTTTAATAAAAGAGCAATTTTTTTCAAAATGTTTTAATTTTTTTATGCTAAAAAAATTTTTTTTTTTTTTGTTCGAACAAATGATGAAAAAAATTCATCTAGTTATTCTTTTTAAGGGTTTTTGAATACTCAGTTAAATTATCTTATAGTTATATTAGTTATGGAGCAAAAATTTAGACTAAAATTACATATTGTAGTGCTTTTTCCACATCCTGATGGTCCGACAAGTGCATTGACTTGGCCTGGTCTTACCCGAATGCTCAGTCCATTAAGAATAGACAATTCGGGTCGGTTGGGATACTTGAATTTAACATTTTTAAACTCAATATCGCCTTCTAGGCTTGTTGGTTTCAAGCCTTGTTCGGACATTGAGTCAATTTTAGATTTTCGATTTATGACTTTTAGAGCAGTGCGAGTTGATTGTCTTGCTTTGTTAAAATCAGGCATTTGGGCAAAAAGACGTCCGAGAGTCATGGATGAAAATGTAATAGTGGCATACACTCGAAACAAATTTGTGACATTTAAATTTCCTCTTGTTATTTCCTTAAAGCCAAACGAAAATGCGCTAGCTTGTATGAAAAAAAGTACCGAGTTGGACAAACCGAATAGAAACGCTCTTATTTGCAGTAATACAAGTAATTTTCTGAATTTTTGGTCATAAGTATTTCTAAAAAGAGAGTTGAAATAATTCTCTCGGCCTAAGCTAACAACTGTTTTTATATTTTCAACTACTTCTGTGGTCAAACGACCAGTTTCTTCCTCGTTTGTTCTGTTCTTTACTTTATTCGTAGATGATTGTATGTTAATAAAACCGGACAAAAAGTTAATCGGAATAAAAGCCATTATAATTAAGCAAAGCTTCCAATTTATTATCATGCCAATAATTATAGAAAAGCCAACACTTGAAAGAGTTTGACATATAATGCTTAGCATGTCTGAAGTGAGACCTTTGCAAAATGGGACACTAGATGCCAATTGTGTAGCTAAAATGCTTGATTTATGCTCATCCAAATCATGATATGCAACTTCTTGTCTTAAATAAGACTCGAACATTTTAAGTCGTAGTCTTTTTGTTAGTCTAGCCCCAAGCAATGCAAAATAATAGTTGTAGGATATGTTTACTAGGAAATTTCCCACCGATATGCCTAATATCATTAGCATATACTGAACACTTTTTCTTTTTTGTTCATCTTCAGGCAGTGCAAAAATAGTGTAAATTTCAGTAAAAATAATCGACACTAGTGGATTGACGATACCGGCCAAAATTTGGGACACAGCTCCAATAAGGACATAGAATTTCTCCGGTGAATGATAAGGCCACAATTTGAGCGCAAGTTGATAATTTGATATTTTTTTATGATTATCGCTAATATTTTCAATTTTATTTTTGTATTCGGTTTTTTCCTCATTTTTTTCATAATTGTTTGTTTCATTGTCGCTGTCATCCGAAGCACTCAAATTAAAAACAGGTTTAGAACTGATTTTTTTTGGACTAGCGACTTTATCCGAGTCTTTTTGACTGCTTTGCGAAGTCACTAATTCATAGTATTTGCCTTTAAGGGCCATTAGATTATCATGATTTCCCTCTTCTACTACTTTTCCATCGGCAAGGCTCAGTATTATGTCTGCATTTTGTATAGTGCTTAAGCGATGAGCAATAACGATAGTAGTTCTTCCAACTTTGGCCTTTTCTAATGCATCTTGTACAATTTTTTCGCTCTCGTAGTCCAAAGCAGATGTGGCCTCGTCCAAAAGAAGAATTTTAGGATTTCTAAGTATTGCTCTTGCAATAGCAATGCGCTGCTTTTGTCCTCCAGACAACTGTGAACCTCTTTCTCCAACTTGAGTATCATATTGGTTGGGACAGTTCATGATAAAATTATGAGCATTAGCATTTTTAGCCGCTTCCTCTATTTCTTCATCGGTTGCATCCATACGACCCAAGCGAATATTTTCTCGTATAGTTGCTGAAAACAAGATAGGTTCTTGTGAGACCAAGGCCATTTGCGCTCGTAGCCATTTCAAATCTAAATCTTTAATATTTATTTTGTCCAATTTAATTGAACCTGATAGAGGCTCATAGAATCGTTGTAATAATTGTATAATGGTTGATTTTCCGCCACCGCTTGCACCGCATAAAGCAATAGTCTTGCCAGCTGGTATGGTCATACTAATTCCTTTTAGAATTTTGACTTCTTTTCTCTGTGGATAGCTGAAATGCACTTTTGAAAAAGTAATATTTCCTTTAAATTTTTCGGGTATGATCTTGTTCTCCCTATCGTAAATATCTATTTCGGACTTTTTTTCAATTATTTTGAAAATTGTGCTCGCTGCGCTTCTGGATTCAGACAAGTCTTTGAGAAACGGCAAGCCTTGTCCAATGGCAAAAGTCGCAGTAACCATTAGTAGAAGAGATCGAAGAATGCTGGCTGGTGGAAAAGCTTCGCAATCAGTTCTGGATAACAAAGTGCCATAGTAAATTCCTAGCGCGAATACACAATTGAATAAGAACAGCGCCAAACCAGTAAAAAAGCCTGTGTACAGGCCTTTTTTAGTTGACAGCTTTTCTGCATTGGTCAAATTAGTCTCGTAGTTTTTTATTTCTTTTTTCATTGAGCCAAATGATAAAACAACTCGAATTGAACTCAGAACTTCTTGTGCTATTTTACCAGAAGCGCCATACGCATCAAGCTCTTTGATAGTAAATTTTTTTACAAAAGAAATCAAAAGAGCTGTGCTGGCACTAATAAATGGCATTATGGCCAAAGCGACCAAACTCAATTTCCATGCAGAAATCAATGCATATATCAAGCATCCAACACCTCGCCCAATCAGTGATATAAACTCGGCTATTTTAAATCCCATTCCGAGTTTAAGAGTTTCTATATTGCTTGTTATTCGCGAGCTTAACTCACCTGGAGAATTCTTGTCATAAAAAGCCATCTCTTGGCGAAGTAAAGACAAAAATAATTTGTTACGAATGCGTTTTATTTGACGCTCGGCTGATGTGTCAAAGCAAGCATAGGAAATAAATGTCAAAAATATGGACGATAATCCAAAATAAACATAGTTCAAAATGCTGGTCTCTATTCGATTGTCGTAATTTGAGCTGTCAAGGTCGAAACTTTAAAAAAAAATTAAAAGTTTTTTTTTTCTCTTTTAAATCTATTATTTTATTTGATGAAAAATTGAATGAAAAGTTTAGAGCAAATTTTTTAATCAATCTTGATTTAGAAAAATTTTTTCAAAATTCTTAAAAAATCGCACATGCTAACATAATTACTTTGATCAGAAAATAATTTAATTAAATTTAAATTTTTGAAAATTTGCTCTGCTTTAGAAAAAATTCGAAAAAAAATTTAAAAATATTTTTTCTTTAATCTTTACTAAGCCAAAAAATTTGCTTTTTTTGAACAATCTAGTCTTCCTTTAATTTGATGTTTATTTTATTAAATTTTTACATAAAATATATCTTTTTTAAAGGTTTTTTTTAATCGAAATAAAACAATAATAAAAAATTAATTTTCTAGTTTCACATTTTAAAATAAATCATCAGCTTTATTTATTTATTAAATGTGAACAAAAGTTAAAAAAGACAATCGTCTATCTGGTATATGTTTACCAGTTAACTTTTTAAGTTAAGGGCTCCATAATAATTT
>PJRA01000309.1:344915-406275 GCA_016987375.1 Brachionus koreanus
TCTATTAAATGAGTTTCGGATTATACCAGCATCCAACTAGTCCTAAATTTCGCTAATCCAAGTTATCATATGAATATAGCCTGGCGATCTTATGTTTCCTGATGGTGTAAAAGTGCGTTCTTCATTTATTTACCAATTTTGCCATCTCTCTTCATAAGCTTTTTTTAGAGACCTCATCCAACTATACGCGCTCTAGTTACACAACTGGGTGAATCAATAATTTTTTGCTTATTTTCTGTCCATTTTCTAATTTGCTTGCTTTGTTTTTTGAATTGGATTTAACAAATTTAATAACTTTTAGCTTAAAAGCTAAGCTATTTCGTAGATAACGAGTTCTCCCCATTTTAACATTTTAAAATTTAACACATTCATTAATCATTATATATATACTAATGCTTTCAAAGTTAAAAAATATAGCTGTTTAAATGGGACTAAAGAAATAGAATTCTTTTATAAAAGATTAATTTAAAAAGATAAGCTGAATCTAAATTACTGAGCTTTGACCACGCCTGAACATAAAGTACATAAACTTCATATGTTATTCAAAATTTCAGAATAAAATTACCTTGTTTCCCTTAATGTCACTTAATGTTTCATATAATGTTCAGGGGTTATTACTATTGCAAAAATTGCTTAGTTTCATATAATTTCATAGAAACATTAGATCATGTTTCATTTAAGTTCCTAGTGGGATATTATGCGAGAAAATACGGTATTAAAAAAAGACCCCTTTACCATTCTATATACCTAATTTGCTTCACCTACGATATTTTATTTATAATAAAGTCTGCAATCTAGACATTAGCTAACAATCTTATTCTAATATCTTTTTTATAATTTTTAATTTCATTTTGCTGTTCTAAGGCGGCCAAAATAAATATTATGCCAAGAATATTAAAGCTTTTTAATTATACTTAAATTTAAACAATTTTTTTTTAAAATTTATAAAGTTAATAATTTTCATAGTGGAAAGTTCGAGGCAATTGATCTTGGTGATGTTTTGTTTAATGAATGGAAAAAATTTAAATTTGACAAGCGAATCTTCAGACAACTGCTTTAAAATAAATTTAATACTCTATACTCTTTTCATTTTGCAGATGATATGGCTACTTTTTTTAATAAGGAAGAAATCTCCAAGATTCCATTGATAAGTACTTGAAAGAAGTTTGATTTCTTAAATGATGGTGTACGAGTCAAAAAAGCACTGTTATTTAAAACTTTTAATTCAAGACCTTGCATATAATATCTATCAAAAAGGATATGGGATCTGCAACTCAAAGCAATAGGAAACCTATACAAGTTTTTAATTTTATCAATTTTGGATTCACTTTTTTCAACTCTCTGTCAGAAACCAATTTTAAAAAGATTATAAGAAATTCAAAAGTCGGATCTATTTTGGGTTTGAATTATGACACCATAATGCACTACAAGACCTTTAGTAAACTTAAACAACTTACAGTTAAAGTCACATATAGATTTTTTTGTAGAAGAATGCAAAAAGGCTTCGAATCAAAACATATTGGATACCGTACTCCACTGTGTAATTGAAGCATAACTATTTCTTCTTTACTCTCAAATATTTAATCATGTTTATCATGTAACTCTATCTAAATTTTACCTAATTTACTTTCCTATAGACTCTATTATAATCAAACTTTTTTCCTATTTTTTCTTTTTACTTAATAAAATTAATAATTAATAAATGAATAAATTAATTAGGTTTTATATTTATTTAAAAAAAAAAATTCTTAAATTTTTTGAAAAAATTATTTTTCTTAAGTTTAAAAAAAATATATATATAATAAAAAAGAGTACAAAAAATAATTTTGGCTCATGGTCGATGACCAATTTTTTTCCATTTTACCAAAAGAATCATAATTTTTGTTGCAAAAATCAACATTACATATTTTAGTTGATTTGAAATTTCTAATTGCTTCATCTACATCGTACAGACATGTTTGATAAAAGAAATTATCTTTTATACCCAAAAAGCAATAAAGTTGGTTTTGTAAGCATTCAGTAATTTGAATATTTGTCCTATTGAGTGTACAATTTCGACAAAAAAAGCATGATAAAGACATGGCGAAGCCAATATTGAATATTGATATCAAAAAGATTTCTTTAGATTTCATTTTTTATAAGATTTCTTTAAAAAATATCGATTTAAATATATTAATCTAAGATACAATAAATAAATATTTATTTTATAAAGCTTAAATATATTAGATTGATTTGCGTAAGTTAATTTAGTTTATTGAAAAATCTGTCTTTTAGCTTAACTCTTATAGCTTTTTTAAAACTTGATTTGCGAAAGCAAAAAAAACAAAAGTCTCTAAAATTTCTTTAAAGAAATTTAATTAAGAATAAGATTATGATAACATTTTTCGTAAATTAAATTTTCACTAGTAAAGGAAACCAAATTTCTAAACGAACGAAGTATGGGTTAACTTTTAGGAAGTAATAAAGCAAATTTAAAATGAAAAATTTTTATTAAACTATCGATTGAAATTTAGAAAAAAACTCAAATTTTATTAAATGACCAACAAATTAACAATTTATTTTACATTTGATCCAAATAAAATGTTTAATCTAATATTTTTTATTTTTAGTGCTGATGATATAAATTTTTTTTTACAAGTATTCGATCAACAATAGAATAATAATGAAAAATAATACTCGCATTATTTTAATTTATAAAATCATTCAATACTAGACAGAAAAAAATTATAGACCTGTAATTAATTTAAATTTTGAAATGAATTAAAAAAAAAGTTTATTTTATTAATAATTAATGAAAATAAAAATTTAAATAGACAAATCTAAATTTTTTGAAATTTATTGATTCAATTAAAACTCATTAACTTTTAATCCAAAAAAAATTGAATTTTTTTATTTAAGAATTCTTGCTATGATGTTCGATATAACTTCTTGTCGACTTTTTTAAATAATTATCTAGAAAGTCATAAATATTCTCGTTGGTAAGCGGGTCTTGTTTGTCGACTTCAAATTGAGGTATTCTCGAATGAAGCACAGAGCTAATAATGATGCACATAAGAGCAGTAGCACCCCAAGTAGTTATTTGTCTTCCAGCAACTAAATCATCAAAATAATGAACTGTAAACATGTCTTTACCTCGCTTAAAAATTTCGCTTTTGTATCTTTCATTTTTTATAAATCGATCTGTGGGAAGTTCGAATACAAAGTCGACTTCATGTTTTGACAGATCAGGAGTAAACATGGTATCATTAAAATAAGCTACAACTGGGGTAATTAAGTTACCTCTTGTGGTAAGAATAGGACACAATTCGGCCAAAAAAGTAACTTGATCTTGTTCAAGGCCTATTTCCTCTTTAGCCTCTCTTAGAGCGGTCTCAACATCGTTTGCATCAGTTGAATCACGCATTCCTCCAACAAAGCAAATTTGTCCTTTAAAAGAATTGACCAGATCGGTTCTTTTTGTTAAAGTGAAAAAACTTCTTGGTACATAATGTCCTTGGGAGTTTTTCTCCAAACGGGTACTTATTGGGACAAGCACTGATGACCGTTTAAATTTAGCAAAGTCTTTATTCTTAGAGAGCAGAAATTCGAAATGATTTGGTCGATTGAATGGCAAAAAAGTTTGCTTTAAATATTCAATTTTTGGATCATCTTCTAAAGTAGTGTAAAATCTTTTTCTAATAGACAATTGCTTTAATTTTGATAGAAATTCTTTAGAAATATTCATATTTAAAATTTTAATATTTTTTTCTACTAACAAACTTACATTGCTTTATTACGAATTATTCAAAATTGCTTAATTAACTAAGCTTTAGCTTAATTCATTTTAAAAAAATCAGGCCAAATTTAGCGATAAAATCAAAAAAAAAAATTAAAAATTTTGTTTATTTATTTTATTATTTTAAAAAATTGAAATATTAAAAATTATAAATGATCTCGCATAAAGCGCTTTTTTTTTGCCTCTAAATAAATTTTCGATTCATAATCAGATTCTGTGATTAGCTTGGTACTTGCCATCGAGTTTGAAGTATTTTTTTCAATTGAGTCTAGCATTCGCATTGATATATCATCATAAAATTGTTCTTCGGCAAAATAATCTTTAATTTGTTGTTCTTTTTCGAGTTGTTTTTTGTATTTTTTAGCTTCTTCCTTCAAAATTCTTCTGGGATTTTTGAGACCAATAATCCAACAACAAACGCCAATCAATGATACTAGCAGGCAGAATGCTGTGAGAGCGACTAAAATGGCTGACCATATGGGAAAAAAACCGAAGAATAACGAGTCTGGATCATGACGTGGAGTCGAAGCAACTGTAGTTGTTGAGTGTCTGTAGGTTAGAAAGTATTCCTCGTCATATTTGTGCTTGTAGTGAGATGGCGGTAAGAAATGTGCCCTAGGCAAACAAATCAACATTAAAATTAAATACATTTTATTTAAAAGTATAATCTATTCTAATCGAGTGCAGTCTATCAAGTTTAAAAAACATTAATGGTCTTTTTTCAATCAGGTTAAAGATCTTACTTCTTGTCGACCAAAAATTTGTCTTATGATCGTATTTTTACCTCGATACAACAAAACTATTTAATTAACTGAGTCGTGAGGAAAAAAAATGTTCTATTAAAAATAATGATAAACAAATTCGTTGATATACACTAAACACTAACCTCTATTGAGCATTTAAAAGAGGTTTAAACACAAAGAGTGGCTCCAGATTCCGACTGAGTACGTACAAAAATTGATTGAATCAATGCCAAAAAGAGTTTTAGCTTGTTGTAAGGCCAAAGGCGGACATTTCAAATATTAAATTTTAAAAATTTTGTTTATTATTAATTGTATAGCTTTTTTCTTTTTTGTATATTTTCTGTGATTTTTTTTTGGTTTTACGTTATTGGATTGATCACAGGTAAATATTTTAAAGGAAAACCGCTTTTTTATTATTTTACTGCCTTTAATACACATAAAAACAATCTTTGTGTTATCAAATAGAAAAATTTCTAAACTTTTGCAAAATACTGTATAAGCTTATTTGGATAAATATTTATTCAATTGAAGAAAAACATAATTATTACTGAGATAGCTATTAAAGTTGTCAAGTTCATTTGTTAGCTTTCATTATTTTCAAATTGTATCAAAATAAAATAAAATGATAGAAGTTTTGTTTAATTATTAATTAAATTTAAAAAAAAATCTTAAAATTAAGCTTTTGATTTTTTCATTTTCTTTTTAAATGCTTGATGAAATATTCAAAAATGAACTTTTTTATTAACCACTTTTTTAAGTTGATTGTTTCAATAAGAATTCAATTACGAATAAAAAAATTAATTGGTTTGAAATTTAAATCTTTCAGTTAATATATAAACTTAAAAGTTCATAATTTAAATCTATAAAAATTTTTGAATAGAAGAAATTTTCTCTAAAAATTTTTATATCAAAATTATTTTTAATGAGCAAAATAAGCTTAGTTTATTGAATTAAAATTTATTTTCGATTAGAAGGCTCTTTAAATTTTTTGAAAAAAACATATACAAATTGAAATTATTATTAATAAGAATTAGAAATAATTTTTAAAAACGCTATTACAATCTTTGTATCAATATTTGATATTTCCAACAACTCTGTAATTTGTAACGTATTTAGAATGAAAAATGCAGAAAATTTATTTAAGCAGAAAAATTTTATTTTCAAAAAAAAAAAATTAGAATCCTTTTGTTTTGAAAAAATAATATCAGTAAAGGTAAAATGGCGACATATGGTATCAAGTCCAGAGTGGACAGTTTTAAAGGGGATATTTTTTAGGCATATACGAAATTTGCTTTCGAGTTACTTCACATTTTTGGCCTTATCCAATTATCCTAATTTTTCTTCGTTTTTTTTACTTGTTCTTAACACTCTACAGTATCGTGCTGATGTTACTATTTAAGAAATTATCATCTTCAGGATGAGCAACGGTACCAAGAGTGAAGCAAGATTTATCGTCAAAAATAAATTCATATCTGCCATATTTCTCAATCATCTGACAATATTTACTGCCTTCTTCTATTCTGGTAAAATACTGCAAATATAGCATAATTTGAATTTGGAAAAATTTGACTGTATTGCATTTTGCACATCATTAGCACACAGGTCTTGTGTTAATTAATGTCAAATGATTCTAATGTCAAAAAAACTAATACCAAAATATTTTACTGTTATTTTTAATTTAATAAAATAATGCTAAATTGATTTATTACACATTTTCAAAATAAGAAAATAATGCCAAAAAAAACTAATGATAATGATAAAATAATGACAAAAAAATTTATTTTAAGAAAAAATAAATATTAAAAACCAGAATTTCTAGAGATACCTTTTTTTTATTGTAGAATTTATCTTTAATCTATTCAAAAAATAAAACATTAACTTTGATATCAAAAAGATTATTTATATTTTTTTAATTTCCAAATTTAAAAATAAAAAATAGATATGTTTTAACAATACTATCTTAAAACAAAGCTAACTAAAATTTTAACTTATAACATCTTTATTGTCATCGAATTCATCATCGCTGGCCTCTTCTTCGTACGATCCACTACTTCTCCTAGACAAAAATTTATCAATTAACCTATTTGCTTTATTTGAAACTTCACAATTGGATGAATGTTGCAATACACTAAGTGTATTCGGCACTTAATTATTCAATTTTAATAAATTTTTTTTTTTTTAACATTTTAATATTACAATCAAGATCCATTATGGTCACTTTTAAAACATTCTGCAAACATTCTCCCACTGATTCAAAGATACCCAAACATAAATTTTGAATTGAAAAATCCTCGATTTTAATAAGATGTTTATCAATTATTTCCAAAACGCTTAAATTTACCAAATAGTGCATTTGATCCTTATTTCCGCCTGAAAACGCATTCGCAATTACCCATAGAGCCTCTTTTTTAACATTAAAACTTGCAATTTTGGCCAATTCAATAATCTTCGGCATAATACCACAGTCGAATACTTGCTGAATTTGAGATTGAGTTCCGGCAGTTATATTCGATATGGTCCAACAAATTTCTTTTTGAATATTGCATTTATCAATTTCCAGACAATTTTTTAAGTCTTTGAGTACGTCTAGGTCCAATATAATCTGTGTTTGTTCATCACTGCCCGAAGCTATGTTGCCAATTATTCTCAGAGTTGGTGTTACAACTTTGATTGATGGATTTGTAAGTTTACTTGTGACATTTTTTATAGTAATGTTATCCAAAAACAACTGTATCTGTGAGGTACTACCATCGCTCAAATAACTCAGTCCCCATAAAACATCTGTCAGTATTTCTTCATTTGAATCATAATCAACAAGATATCTGTCTAATATTGGCATGGCTTCTTTCACTTTATCAAAATTGACTGATGGTTTAAATCGGAATAAGTTTGTCAGACACCAAACTGAGTTTTTCAAAAACGACATTGATTTTGTTTTATCATTTAGAATTCTTGATTAATTTAATTTAATAAATTTAAACTATTTTTCAAAAAATAAACTTTGAATATAAAGGTAATTTTAAAAGCACCTAAAATTTCTAGTTTATTATTTTAAATATTTCGGTCAAAAATTTTTTTTTCAATGTTAAAAAAAAATCTGAATACTTTAAAAGTGGCGGTAAAATTCCGTGATCAAGCACCAAATCACGGGATTTTGCTCCATCCCCAGCTATGTTACCCAAAGCCCAAACACTTTGCTCTTGAACATCGTTCGATTTAGAACTCATTAGATCAATAAATTTTGGAATAGCACCAGCGTTTACAACTGCCTGTGTCTGACTTGAGATACCAGAAGCAATATTAGTCAAAGACCAAACACATTCAAATTGAATTTTAGAATCATTACAGTTCAATAGATCAATAAGTTTGGGTATAAGCCCGGATTTGATTATTTCGTCTATTGGAGGATTGGATTGTTTTGAAAGCAATTTTCGCACTTCAACAATACCAATTAACTGCTGCTCTTTAGTTCCTTCCATTATTAAATGTATAAATTCTGGTTTTAATTTCTAATAAATCACATGTATAGAAAAATTTTTATTTATCATGTAAGAAATTTTTACATTTTTTTGACCCGTTTGATCCTCTGAGTCTTCTTCAAATTCTTGATCTAGCAGTGATGGTGAATCTACACTTGGTTTTGTTTGCGGTAAGGATTTTTGACCTCGGCCTACCATGTCCATCATTTCATAATCAGGTATTATCTGATTGAAATGCAAAGTGCATTTGGCACAAATTTTAGAGCTAGATTTTCTGATGCACTCGTGACAAAATGTATGTCCGCAAGGTATGAGACATTCAGGTCTAGTAGCATAGTGATCATAGTTTTTATTGCATAATGTGCAAAAAGTAATTTCCTTTTTCCTGTCAATTAACAATACCATTTTTTAAAAAAAATAAAATTAAGAAAACAATCTTAAACGATTTATTTTTCAGATAAATATTTGTTGGCATTGGATACACGATCTTAAGAAAAATTGAATGTAGCTTAATTATGCAATTGAGCAAAAAAATTTTCGGATTTATTTGATATCTCTCAACAGGTAGTCATGGCAATTGTTTTCACTTAAGTATTGTCAAGTCCTGTGAAGAATTCATTTAGAAAATTTTAAAATCTTGTGAAAAAAAAAAATTCGATATTGTGAAAATTTTTAAAATAACATACCTAATGCCTTTGGTTGATAAACATTTGAAAATAGAACTATTTTAAGGCTTAAAAAAATTAAATAGAAATTTTTTTATTTTTTTGTTTTTTTCGACTAATTTAATTTTAGAATTAATTCAAAACTAATTCATTTATTTAACAATCAAGGACTCAAGGCGCTTTTCCATCATTTTTATGCAAGCAACATATGTTGTAAAATTGTTTGCTAAAATTATTGAATATCAAATTAAATATAACACAGATAAAATAAGACCAATATCTTGTGTAATTTTTTAAAAAAATAACAATCAAAGTTGTTTGATAAAAAATTTAGAAAAGAAATTTTCTTTAGTTAGATTTATAAAATTTAAAATTTAAATAATTCTGATCATTTTTTAAATTTAATATGAGAAAATATTTAAAGCCTTATTTTTTTGTTGTCACAAGTATATAAAAATAGGCATAGATATTGTTTAAAAAATCCTTCTCCATAGCAAGGAAGAAGGTTCAGTATTCGGATATTGATGCTTTACACAGCACCGGTAAGACCTAATCTTGAGTTTAGCATAAGTTCATGTTGTGCCTTACTTTCATGGTGATCATTCCTTAACAAAAAACCTCGACAAATAACAAAGCAATTTTATTGCCATAGCCTCAAAGAAGCTTTATCCGAAAGGATCCTAGTAGCTATTTACTACTAGTCCTAGAACTATTATTGTCTTACGTAATTTTATTTGAAAGGTTGGAATTGAAACAGATTTATTAATTTAAATGGAATATTTTTTGGAGCAAATTAATAAAGATTTGAAAAACTTTGTTCAAAACTGTTAAAATTTGGGTTTTTGTCAGAAAATTAGAAAATTTCTCAACTTGAAGGTTTAAAAAGTCGAAGGTTTTTTAAAGTCTTTTTTTAAAAATTAATTTTTTTTTAAAAGAAATAAAATTTTTTTATAAAACTAAACATCTTATTAATTAAAATTCTTAGAAAATTTAAATTTATTTTCAGAAAAAAATATTTAATTTGTCTATAACCATCATAAATATAAATAACTAAATTTGAAATTTTTATTAACAATCAGCCGGGCTTTCTACTTTAAACAACTAGAAAAAAATACCAAAAATAAAATTTAAATTAATTAGAATTCTTATTATTATTTTATCAAAAATTAAAATCATAAAAAAAATGACTATTCAATTACATTTAAATTGCTAATTTTCAATTATTAGCCAGCACTGGATTTCTCGGATAATTTAAACGCTTTTGATCGGTTTCGTTTGATTTTTTACTTGTAACAGTCTTAGAAGTTGACTTAATTCTTGTCTCAGATAAATCCTCATTTTTAGACCTTGAAGAAATGGACGGCAGCTTATCAACTGAATGATAATTACCCGATTGAGACATTCTATCCATTTGAGGGTAGATTTCACCAGAGGCAAATTTTCTTATCGGGTTTACTGACCTTCTTGGATCAGAAAACTCGGCTTTTTGATTTATGGGCGGAAAGCCACTGCTATTATTAAATGAATTAGAAAAACGAGCACTACTTTGATTAATATAGCTAGAATTTAATTCTCTATCCGAGCTTTTTTCCAAAGGCTGAATTTTTCCAACTAGATTGCTATCAATCAAAGAATTATCTTGTTCATTATCTTGTTCATAATCAATATTAGTATAGTAATAACCATCAAATAAGTTTGATATAAAATCAAGTTTATTTCGACCAAATTTTGACTTAGCACCATGGCGACTTGTCATTGTTGCATCAGATTCGTCTTTCAAAGACTCACCATTATTTGATTTGGCATTATTTCCCTTTTTAAATTGATTATCATCATCTTCTTTGTCATGAAATAACAAAATAGGAGATGGTCCAGCGCGATCAGTCTCATTTTGATCAGAATTACTTTTAACTATTTGTTGACCGTATTCATTTTTTCTATTCGGTCCATTTAGATTATTGAATGCATTAAAATGATTATATCCTGGACCAGGACCTTTATTAACCATTTGTCCATTTATTGGCTGAATAAAACCTTGATTTGGATTCATCATTTGTCCAGTATTGCCATGTAAGCCCCCAGGACCAAAAAATCTTGGTTGCCCAGGCTGATTGTGATTAAAATTTTGAGCGAAATTGCCTGTTTGATTTGGAGCTATTTTTTGAAAATTTCTATTTACTTGATTGGAAAGTGGCACACGAATGTTTTGTCCATAGATTGGAACTCTAATTAGAGGAACTGCGACTTGAGTGAGAATTAAAGGCTGAGGTTGAGCCAAAATTACCGGACGATATTTTGGAGGGTTTCTAATAAGACTTATAGTCTTAGGCCCATGTGTATTCGGCATTTCTGGTTGAATTTTTTCTATTACTTTTTTTGGCTGTTTTCTGTATCTAACATGAATTTCTTTCATTGCTTTTTTTGGTTCTGGAGCTGGAGTTTCTATGATTATAATTTTTTTTGAGCGATGCTTCTTTTTTTTTGGACGTGATTGTGTTTGATTGTTTGTCTTTTCTTCTATATGATCTAAAGGCACAATCAATTTTTCTTCCGTTTTAGGAAAAATTTTTTCACTATGTGGTGGAGATTGTTTAGAATTTTCGTTTTGTTCTGGATTTGTTGTGTATGAAAAATCTTTATGGCTTTCGGCGCTCATTTTTTTTTTTAATTAAAAAAAATATATATTTTTTTTTCTTTATTTGATTTCAAAGAAATTTTGTTTTTATTTGTATTGGAAAAAAATATTTTAAAGTTTCAGATTTTTATTTTTATTTACTCAATTTAAAATTTAAATAAGAGACGTTTCTTTGAAGTCGAAATTGCTAATGTAAAACAATTCTATTTAATTTATAAATCTAAATAAAGTGAAAATTCAGAGTAAATAAATCAGAAAAATAAAGAAAAAATGACGAAATAATTTTTGGCTGATGTCTTTCAAAATAAATTTATCAATTTTAACTAATTTATTTAAATAAAATTCATAGATTTTTTATGATTATTTAAATGCAGATGATCTATTAAAACATTAAATTTATAAATTGAAATTATCTTGGATCAAATGTGTTTTTAACTGATTTACAAATAAAAATTGAATTGAATTTATTTTAAATTAGTGGCATTTGAAGAACAAAAGTAACACCCCAAGCCGTTTATTTAAAATTAACAAAGTCTTTTCATATTTAGCATTTAAAATTAAGAGGAAAATCATAGAAAATAAAATACCAGGCAAATTAATAGCAATTATTTATTTTTTAGAAAAAAAAAAAAAAATTATTTGATTTAAATTTTATAAAATATTTTCAACAATTTGATTTGAACTATAGTTTGATATATTGTTGTAATTTACCAAAAAAAGCATTGAAATATCACCAATCTTAATTTTAAAAATTTAATTTAAATAAAATTCTAGTTTTAAAATTAAAATTCACTTTTACCTCAATGACTGACTTGTCGAAAATTTTTGTTTTCTTATTTTGTTCTATTATTTTTCCATCAACAAACACCTGAATTTTTCCTAAATTAGACAAAACGAATACATTCGAATCGGCCATAAGAATTTTTAATTGAAGTCTGGAAATTTTTTTACTAAATAACTCATATGGAGACAAATCAACATCTACTGTCTTTGATCGTCCGAATGTTATCTAAAAAAAAAAAAATTTTTTTTTAAATTATCTAAATTCATATAGATCACACTAGCCTCAGTTTTATCCATTATGTAACTAAAATGCTCACTGTATACTATTGCTAAACAATTATGATTTTCAAAAGGATTTTCTGTACCTAAAAAAAAAGAATTTTTAATTTTGATTAAAAAAATTAAATTTTTAGAAAATATTGAAATAACCATTTATTTTATCAATTATTCCTTGCCACAAAAAAAGCTCGGCCTCTGCTTTTTTAATATTATCAATCAAACTATCATACGCTTCATTCATATCTTACAAAAAAAAAATTATAATTTTTTATTTTATATTCAAGTTTCTAATTTATATTCAACCATTTTCCAAAGTTTCGTCAGGATGAAAATTTTGATCAATTTCTTCATCGTTCAAAGATGCTTCCAATTGTTCAAAATTGACAATTCCATTTGAATTTTCTGAATGTTCATTCCATATCTGGTCTTTGAGCAAATTTAATTTTTTCAAAGTAATATATTGCTTCATTAAGTCATTGCCAGTGCGAGATGAGTAAAAAAATTGTCTATTTTTTATTAAAAAGTCGCCAAAAAATTCTTTAGTATCAATTGTCTTAGTAGGATTTAAAATAAAAAAATAAAATATGATTTTTTTTCTAATTAATTTTTTTCTTACAGAATCAAGTCCTAAAAGTAGAAAATTTTCAGCATCACTAAATGGTATGTTTTTTTCAATTCGAGACATATCATCAACATGAAGTTTTTTGACATTTTTTTTAATCATTCTGTAAAAATAAACAAAATTTGAAATAGAATAAAATCAAAATTAATTTAGTTTACTTAGAAATTTCTTTGTCATTTAAAAATGCGTTCCATCTTTCCTCTAGTTCATTCAATTCGAACTTGGCGGAAAATTTAGACAAATTGTGAACATCTTTCATATTTTTTAGATGAAGAACTGATTGAATTAACAAGTAATCGTCTTGTGGTCGCCATTTTCCCATTGATCGGGCCACATTCAACAATGGACCCTTTAACTTACGAATTTTTTTAACTTTAGGCTTCATCTAATATCAATAAAAAATAAAAAACTCAAAAATATTTGTACCCGTTAATTGAAATTTTTATAGTGTCAAATTTTTTAAAAAATTTTCTTAACAAATGTTTAGTTTTAAATAAAAAATTTATTGATCAAAAATTGTTTAAATCGGACCTAAATAAAATTTATAAAAAAAATATTTTTTTCAAAATGGTAAAAATATTATAAATTTTCTTCCAAATAACCGATCATGTCTTTGACAATCAAATCGGCTAATTCATAACCAGTTAATTCTCCAACAAGAAGAGCAATGCCGTGAAATCCATTCTCATAGAATTTCACCGTTACATTAACACCTGCATTCTTGAGTCTTTGAGAGTACAAAATACCCTCGTCTTTTAAGCCATCCCATTCAGTAATGACAAAATAAGTCTTTGGCAGACCAATTAACGAATTATGGTCAGCAAATAATGGAGTTACTCGAGGATCGGAAGCTTTTTTAAAGTATTCAAAATACTCAGGGTTTCTCAGCACACTGTCTTTATCTAGTTCATAGGACGGAAAAAGCTCGGCTTCTTTTTGATAGTATTTTTTGCCGGATCGATACTCTTCAGGTATTAAGCTAACATTTAAACAAGCCTGTAAAAATTGTCTTTGCTTTGGATCAGTAATCAACAATGTATGATTGTTGACTAGTAAATTTTTTCTTATTTCTTCGCTTATTTTGGTAACGCCAAGATACCATGACACATAATCTACCAAGTCTACTTGAGTTGCTCTTACAAGGCCAGTGTGTGAATAATGCATCAAAGAAGGCAAATGAAATGTGAACATTTGAAGCCATGGATAAATCAATAGTTGAATTTTAGGTAGCTTTAACTTTTCGCTAAGCATTCGTTGTGCTGTAACAGCTACTGCGTTTCCACCTTAAAAGCATTTTTTTCATATAATCAGTGAAAATTCATTTGAAATGGTTACCGGCTGAATCGCCTGCAATCACCATTTTATTTTGATCAACATTTAATTTTTGGTGATTTTCAATAACGTACTTGGCGACTGTAAAACAATCATTGGTAGGAATAGGAAAAGGATGTTCTGGTGCCATTCTATAACTGATAAAATTTTATTTAATTTTAAATAAAATAGGATTTTTTTTTTGATTTTTTTTTTACTCTACTGAAATAACTAAAATATCCATTAATTTAACTATTTGAATCAAATAAAGATCATACAAGTCTTTTATTTAAATAATAAATGTTCAAAAATGAGTATTTTATTTCAAAAATATTTACCCAGTCCACCGATGGCATAGCCTCCTCCATGAAAATATACCATAACAGGCCTATTGACCAAATTAGAGTCGGGTCTTTCATAAATTCGGACTACAACACCATCAATTAGTGTGTTATTTATCTTTTAAAATTTGAATTAAATTTTTTATTCGTATATTTTTTTGAATAAAAAATCGAAATTACTTTTATTTTGTTATTTATCAGTGGTAAAGTTTTGCTCATGAGATCTACTAAAAAGCGTAGATTGGATGCCTGTGATCCAATGTTAAGCGCATCACCAATTTTAGCCTTTTAGAGATTTGTTTGACACATATCAAAGAGCAAAAAATTATTATTTACCATTATACCGGATATTTTAAGAGCAAGAAATTTTGCTTTAAAAAAAAATGGTCTCTCAAGTCCCTCAGGCACGTACATTATCGAAAATTCGTAGCCCACAAATGCCGCTAACACAAGTGCCAAAGTCCAATATTTCATTCTATAATTTTGATAATCAAACAAAATTAAATTAAAATTAATTATTTAAATTTTTATTTCTATTTAGAATAAAATCAAGTTAATTTAGCTCTAAAATTTTTTTTTTTGAAAAATTTTAAATTATGATTTTTGTAGCATGAGCTCATTAAGGTATAAATAAATACGCACATGTACATATTTTCTTTTTTTGATTCAAGATTCACATATTTAAGATGCCTCAGAAAAAGAAACAAAAACCACAAGACCATGTTGAGGAAGAATCAGAAGCGTCGTATGACGAGGACGATTCGATGTCGGGCAGCGAAAACGAGCAGGACTTAGATGAGGATGAGGAAATAATGGTAGACTTTGAAGCGCGAAGTGTACTGGAAAGTGATCGAGAGTCAATCAAAATTTTACTCCAGCAAAAATTGGCTGCTTTTCAGCAAATTAATCTGAACGAGTTGGCAACCATAATTTCACAGCAAGAAAATCTAGGAAATGTCATCAATCAAGCTGAAGATGAGGACAGTGAAAAGCAAGACGGTGATGAACCCAATGATACTATTTTTGGAGTTATATCCATGGTTGACCTAAACTTTTCTCAGACAAAAAATTTTTCTTGCGAATTTATAAAATTTTTAAAATCGCATATAAACCAAGAAAATGGGTCTAAATTAGATTTTTATTTGCACAAGTGTTCCTATATTGTTAACGAGAGATTTCTCAATATACCGCCAGGTATTTCTATTCCCATGTTCGAGAGTCTTCTCGACGATGTTCAAAAATTGAGCGATGACTCGGCTAATAAAAAAAGTGAATACTGGCTATTTTTGAGCAGGATATTTACCGAAGAAGCCAGCAAGGCTAAGCATTCTTCAAAGTTGAACGCACCGGAGACACAGTATGCTAATCCCGAAGAGGAAATATTCGAAGAGTTCAGTGAGCTCAAATTTGATATTTCATATGGACAAAAAATGTCCAAGGCAACTGGCGGAAAATGGTCAAAAGATGATCCAACACTTACGCCAAGTCTAAGACTTCTTATTATCAATACAAATAAAGTTAAAGACGCTTTAGAAAAAATTAGAAATTTAATTAAATAAATTTATTTGAAAATTTAATTTTTTTATTTATTTAGAAAAAAAATTTTTGGTATTGAAAAACCAATTTTTTGGCTAAGTTTGATCGGTGTTTATTTATTTGTTTTATAGATGGCCAAGCCGATAAAAAAAAATGTCAAAAGTTCGGTCAAAATTCGAAACAAGATGCAGAATAAGGCCAATAGAGGAAAAAAACGCCAAATTGGTGAAAAAAAATCAAAGCGTTCATCTAAGGAAAAAGTGAAATTATTTTTTTTTAATTTTGAAGTTCTGTTTTAAAATATTTTTTAAAGATAAAAGAAAACCTAGAAGATGATAATAAGCTATTTAGAACGACCAGATTTGATGATGAAGAAGGCCTGGATGAATTGGCGATAAACATTAATCGTCGGTCTAAAAAACGACAAGCTGATTCAGATTGTGAACAACCAGAAGCAAAATATCAAGCTAGTAGTTCGATAATTAAAAAACTAAATGAAGAAAGTAGAAAAAAAACACTCGCTTTGCCAATTAAGACAAAGTCTGGTCAGTTGATCAAGAATGTTCATGAATTAGAGGATAAAGAAGAAAAGAAGGTAGTTGAAAAAGAGGCAGTTGAATTGGAGGAAAATAATGATGCTGAAATTGAAGAAAAAGCGCCTAGATCTGCTTTGGATATAATCAGAGAGAAAAAGGAGTTTTTCGAAAAAAGTAAATCTCGTATTGCTTTTTTGTGTAGGGGAATTATGGAAAATCCTCATGGTGAAATGAAAAAATTAAAAGAATTAAGGCAAATGCTTACTATTGGCAATGTAAGACAATCATACATTCTAAGAAAACTTGTTATTGTATCATTATGTGAAATTTTCAAAGACATTGTTCCAAGTTATAAAATAAGAGCTTGGACTGAAAAAGAAAATGAGCAAAAAGTTTAATATTTAATTTTTAGATTTTTTTTTAAAGTAATTAAATTAATTTTTGTTTAGGTAGGCAAAGAAGTCAAAGAACTACGAGAATTTGAGGAAACTCTATTAAAGCAATATAAACTGTTTTTAGACTATCTAAATGAAACAATAAAAGGTAAATAAATTTTTACTAAAACTAAATGATCATTATTAAAAAAAAAATTTAATTATTAATTAAATATTAATAATAATTTTTGATAATTAATAATGCTTCTGAACTAAAAATTAATCAAAAATTTGAATGTCTTTTTTTTAAACTAATGCATTAAAAATTTATAATTAAATTTTTTATTAAAACGATATAATTAAATAAAAATTGAATAAGAAAAAAATATCAAAAAAATTACTATTACTAATCTCTTAAGAAATTTATTTGACCATTATCCATTACCAATAACCTAGGTTTTTATGTTCTAAAAATGTATATGTTTTGTCATCAAAAAATTAAATCATTTTTGATAAGAAAAGATTTTACAAAGAAATTATTCAAAAATATTATTGGAAAATTTTGAATCGAATGGTTGCACAGGTTTGGTGTCAAGTTTTTAAAATTATTTGAAAAAAATAAATTTTCAAAAAAATAGATATCTTTGAAGAAACTGATTAATTTTGCATCAAGTACAGAAAATTTATTAGGAACCTTAATAGACCAGTTTTTAAAATAAAAAAATTTAAAATTTATTTTATTTATTTTGATTTGAATATTTAAAAGAAGGACTGAAAATATCATAATCGATCTGTAATCAAAATTTTTTGTATTTTTGTATTTTGTATAAAAAGTGTTAATTTTTCAAAACTGTGAAACTTTAGTTCAAAAGTTCTGTTGGGACTGAATGATATAAACAAAATAAGTCCACTTGTTATGTGAATAAAAATAATAGAAAAAGAAAATAGCATTAATTTGATAAAAGCTTGAGATCATAAAATCATAGTATTGTACTGTGAAACCAAAGAAATTTAAGCTGATGATGTAGTTATTTAGAGAACTAAAACAACCTTTTTTCCTAGCAAAAAAGTAATTTAAAAAATCATTACTTTATTTCTTACTTTAACCGAGAGAAAATTTGGTTCAAAAAAGATATAAAAAAGTAAGAAAAAAGATAAAAAAGAAATTTGGTTCTAAAATTGGTTTATTATAAAAATAAATAGACGAAGCATACAAAATGTTGAATCCCTCTAAAAATAGCAGTTTTAGAGAGGCAATTTTTTACCCCTAATTATTTGAATTTAATCTAAAATAAATAAAAAATGAATAATTTTTTACAAAATTAAAGGTTTATACAAAACACTGTTTAAATCAGAGACAAAGTTATCAGCATCAGCAGAAGAGTCAGTCAAATCACTTGGTCTCATGTGTGTCCGATGTGTATGTCAAATGTTGGAAAAGCTCAATCATTTCAACTATACGAACGACTTGCTAGATATTGTTGTCAATCAATTGACATCACCAATTGCCGATTTGTCCAGACTAGCTTCAGAAACCATTAGGACATTATTTGCTACGGACAAAACATTGCATCTATCGTTGGAGATAACTCAAAAAATAACTAAAATTCTGAAACAAAAGTCGTTCGGAGTTCGTGCCGACATATTGGACATATTTTTGTGTCTCAAAATTAAGGAAATAAAGCTGTTAGATGATGACGGAAAGACAAAAAAAATGAAGCATAAAGACAAAATGAAGTTGTCACGTTCTGAACGCAAAAAACAAAAGGAAAAAGAACATCTTGAGGCCGAGCTTGAAGAGAAAAAAATATCCGACCGTCTCAAAGAAAAGTCTAGATTACAGGCTCGTATTTTAGAGCAGATATTCATGATCTACTTTCGCATACTTAAAAAATCTCCCAATTTCAAGCTATTTCCTTCAGTTCTCGAAGGTCTATGCAAATTTGCTCATTTGATTAATTTAGATTTTTTCGAAGACCTCCTAAAATTGATGCATCAAATGATCGAATCTGACAAACTAAACTTCAGATCAAAACTACACTGTATTAAGACAATTTTTGTGGTTTTGTCTGGCCAAGGCGAAGCATTGACCATTGATCCTATGAAATTTTACACAAGTCTCTATAACATTTTACTTCAGCTAAATGCAACCGGAACTTTGGACAATATTCACCTATTAGCTGATTGTATTGATATGATGTTTTTAAAGCGTAGGAAGCAAATTCCGACTGCTAGACTATTTGCATTCATTAAACGTCTTTCTGTGGTCTCACTCCAACTGCAACCTGAAGCAACTGCAATTGTTCTTAATATTCTCAGAAAATTAATAAATGTAAATTTATTAAAAAAGAAATTAAATTTTTTTAAAAAAATCCATTTTTATTTGTTTGTTAGTTAAATAAATCAAGTGATTTATTATTTGATAATGAGTACCAAGACAGTGGTATATACAACCCAGAATTGCCAGAACCGGATTATTCCAATTCTCAGAATTCGGCTCTGTGGGAATTTCATCTCATGAGAGTAAACATAAGATTTTTTTTTTTTTATTTCCTTTTTTAAAATATTTTTGTTTTTCTCACAGAGACACTACAATAAAATGATTGTTGATGATTCAAGTGAATTTTTAAAACCCGGAACGAATAGTTTATCAGAAAATAGAATGTAATAAGTTTTTTTTTTCTTTTCTAAATTAAATTTCTAAATTTAAAGGAGTGTCGATGATATTTTCAAAATAATGAAAGAATTTGATGAGAATTATATGAACGAACCATTAAATTATGGAAAAAAATTAAAAAATAAATATTTATAAATAATTATATTTTTTATTTCAATCTAAATAGTCCTTGACTTATTTTTAGAATGGTTGCCATGGCAACAAAAATTTTCCTAAATTTGTTTTAGCTTAAAAAAATTTGGATAAATTCGGACTCGAAATGAATGAAATGAATTTAGCTGGGAATAAGCCGACCAGTTTTTATGCAATACCAGTTAGCTCTAAGAGCGTGCTTAGCATGCAACCAATTCAAACGGTGAAACATATAATGGAGGACTATCAAAAACAGCAGCTAGCATTGGTTAGTGCTCAAAATGGAAAAGAAAATCCAAAGCGGACAGTTACAGTGAACGGTACTGGCGAAATTAAGATGCCTCCGAATGAAATTAAGCTCGTAATTGTGATAATTAGCTCTAAAGCCAACATTGAAGAAGCTAAGCTAAGTGTTCAACGCCGCTACGAATATGTATATCAAACCATGCGTAAATATAAAATAAATGTATGAAAAAAAAATTATTTTTCCAATTAATTTAGTAATTTTTTGCTCTGTTAAAGGAGTCAAATATTTTTGTTAATACTTCCTATAGTCGCCGAGATGAACTCTACGAGGTTAGATGCGAGTTAAGCTCAATGCTGTCTGACTACAAAATATTTCTTCAAATCTACAATATTCTGATAGAAAAATTGGATAAGAGTGTTAAAATTTTAGAGCCCGAGCTGTCTCATTCTGCAAACCGTATCGAATCACTGAAACGTCAAGCGACTCTGCAGGCCATCCGCAATGCCAAACGAACAGCTCTCGATATAGCAAACTCAGTTGGCCTTCAGCTTGGAAAGCCTTGTGAAATATTTCAAGAAAGCTTTAAAGAAACTTATGGTGAACCCATTGAAATTATAGATGTGAAATATTTATCGAATTTAATCAATGAGAAGACAATAAAAGTAACATGTAATGTTCGTGTCACTTTTGATCTGGTTAAAGGCAAAAGCAAAAAAATAATGGAAACAGTAAAATAAAAAAAAATTTTTTTTTATTATTATTTAAATTTAACAATTTTTACACTTTTTTTTGCACCAATTTCGTCCTATGCTTTTACCATGCCAATAAAATTTTTTATCACAATAATTATTGACAAATACAGCATCACAAAAATTCTCATCCATTAAATCAACACAATTTGAATTCTGAGATTTTTTTTGTCTTTGTTTTTCTACGTTTTCTCTAGGCTCGCATGATCCTTTCATGCACCACTTTTGTTTATAATTAAATATTTGATTTAGAAAAAAAAATAACATTTTTACTTTATTTAAACCACAATCGCTACCCTCGCTAGCAGGAGCGATCCATATACATTCGTCTTGGTTTTTGTCAACTCGACAAAATAGACTTTGACAAAAAATTGATTCATATTCCTGAAAAAAAATGTAAAAAATTATAATATAAATATTTAAAAAAAAATTCTATTTAACTCACATAACACGGAATTGAATTAGGGCCATGAATAGCTTTGCATTGATCGTGCAAATTGTAAATTTGTCCGGGTAAAATTTCAAAACCAGAAGCCAGTTCTTTAGCTATGGGTTCATTCCACAGACAATGATTACTTGAAGATAAATATTTTTAAAATTTTAAAGCCAAAATTTCAACCAGAATACTTGGCCGTATCACTTAAAAATTCTTTTATATTCGAAATTGAGCAGTTGGAAAATTTCCATGAATTTACTTGATTATATGGAAAAAATTTTGGTGCCATTATGTAATTATCCCATTCGGAGCATTCACTACTTCCCGAAATGCCATCGTGATCGGTTCCCAAATTGTGAGCCAATTCATGAGCAAACGAACGAACACTCTCAAAAGCACCTTTGTCTTCAATCAGCGAACCACTAAATCTTTTCAGAAAAAAATCATTCTTTTTCAAATTAAACCAAGCATTATTACAATTTTTTGCAAATACCATAAATATAGCCTAAACCATTATAGTCTAAGTTGGAGTCATCGGAGACTAGATCCATACTTGAATAAGAAAATTAATTTTTTTTTAATTTATTTTAATTAATTGATTACGCTGTGACTCCAAAAGCATGGTCAAATTCGAAAAAAATATCTCTATGTGCTTCGAGCCATGAGTTGAATTCAATCAGGCTCAAATCACCATTTAAATACATATCATTTTTTTTATCTAATTTCTCTGACCATACAGCATCTTCAGGTTTCTTCAATTTTTAGAATAAAAAAATTTTTAGATATGTTTTTATTATTCTTTTTGACTAGTTACTTCTGATATATAAAACTGTGAAATGAGAATTTTGATTTGTAAGTCTGAATCTGCTGTAAATGAAGCCTGGAACCTTTCATTGACTTGGTTTATGATTTCAGTGTAGTAGGTTTTGATATGATTGGCGACTAGTTCTGGATTAGTAGACGAGTTTTGATTCCATTTTTTGGAAGACAAAATTTTCTCATGCATCTGATAAACAGAAAAGTCTGTGACCAGCAAAATTTCCACATAAAATTTGAATGGTTTTGCGTCTAGATGATCTACATAGAAGGCTATAAAGAGAAAAATTGGTGTTAAACTAAATATGCTTAGCGATCTTACAGCTAAAAAATATTATAGTCGCGCATAGTGTGAGGTTTTGCTTGTACATTTTGCTATTTTACGGAAAAAAGAAAATTTGTTAGTAGTCATACCTCTATCTAGCTTAGTTTTTTGTTAAATTCTAATCAAATATTTGCTCATGTTTGTCCAGCTTGGATTTAATCACTTAAAAAAAAAGTGTCAAATAACTCTTTCATAGATTGATTTTTGAACTTTATTGAATAAATATTTGAAATTAATTTTTGAAAAGAATTTTCATTTAGGTCAAAAAAGAGGCTTATATTTTTGATAGATTACAGTTGACTCGGTAGCTGATTTGAATATCATTTATTTGATTAATCTCTTAGTAAAAAAGTGTGAATTTTGAATTTTTCATGTCAAAAAACTTGCTCACGTAGGATTTTTGTGTGCATCATATATCACGGTTTTAGAAATAAATCAATTTTCAATTAAAAAAAATTTGCTTTTTTTTTAATAAAAATTGGGAAAATGTTAATTTTATTTTGTGATGAAAGGCAAAATATTTTTTAAAATATAAATTTTTGACTATCTTTTTCTTAAAACAAAAGCTAAAGAAAAAATTCAAAAAATTTTTGGTTTCTATTGGTTTCAAGTCAATTAATTCTCCAAACATTAATTGAAGCCTGACCATTCGATCAAAATAGCAAAAAATATAAAATTAAGATGTCATGCGAAGAAGAAGATAAAGAGTATGAATTGAAAGATTTGATTGTGCAAACACTAGAAACCAGCGGGCTATTGTCAAAGATCAAAGCACAAATAAGAGCCAATGTGTTCAGAGCATTGGACGATACAGACAAAGACCCTAAGAGTGATCAGGTGCAAAATTTAGCAGCCAAGCGAGCGCTGAACGCTCCTGAGGGCCGCATTGCTGCATCCTTGGTTAGAGACTACTTGGAGAGTACCAATTTAGATTACACTATATCTGTTTTTGATCCAGAGTTGAACTCGGCTCTGGGCCTAGAAAAACGAGAAAAACTAGCCGAAGCTCTTAAAATAAATGAATCCGATTCTTCTCAAGACTTGCCACTTTTACTTGAACTCTTAAAAAACTACTCCACCGGTTCGACAGATAGCAAAACTAATATTTTCTCTCAAAATGTTATTGATTCTATAAAGAAAAAATTTGATGCTGCAGATCAAGTAAATTTAAAAAATTTTTTTTTCAAATTATTTTCTAAACCATGCTTTTAAGACAAAAAAAGGTAGCATTCCTTCATCAAAAGCGCCCAAACTTTTGTTCGATTTATTTCCAAACTTTTCAAAGTAAAATTAAAAAATGTAAAAATTAAAATTGAAATTTAAAAAAAAATTCTTTTTTGAAGAAATATACTCGAGGCTTTTTTTAATGAAGAGTTTTCAGAAGCAAAGAGTTCAATTGAATTCAAGGCATTTTTAGGTATTGTACAAAAATGGTATAGTAAATGTGTCAATACGAACAAGAATAGTGAAAACGTTTTTTTGGAAACAAAATCAATTGATTCAAAGACTAAAAATATGATTGAAATTGATGAAGATGACGAGCTAGCTAAATTAGGCTCAAATTACTTAAAAGAAAGCAATAGTAAAAAGACTGGGTAAATTTTAAAACATAATTTATTCTCCAAATACTAAAATCTATTTAGTTTATCAAGTTTAGGAGAACTTCCGCCCATAAATGCCTCTAATCAAAATAAAAGTAATGAAAAAAACAATAAATTTAAAAAAAAATAATCTTTTTTAATTAGAAACATTGAGCATAAAAGATTTAGGAAAGACAATTGATGATGACTATGAAGATGATTTTACAAAGTAATTTAGAACTAAGTAAGAAAAAAATGCTGAATTTTGTTTTAATTTTAAGCGGCACAACACCTAGAACCCCGTCTATGGACCGTAAAGGCTTCAAGAACCGAGGAGGAATGATTTCAGATGAAGAATTGGAAGAAAATTTGTCTTATATCGAAGAGAGTAGTAAAATGGACGAAGTAACTAATGATCGGTCTATATCAACTATACATGAGAACAATGATGCCGATTATATTGAAGATGTGTCTATTTAATTAATAATTTTGTCTTTTTTTTATTCATAAATTTTATAAATTTTTTAAAATAAAATTTTATAATTATATATTAAATGTATCTTTTTATTTTTATTTTAGTAAATAAATTTTTTTTCTAATACTCTTAAGTGAGAGTTAATTGTAGAGTTTTAAACATAATGCCTTATTTAATCTTTTACTATTTTTGAATAGAAATTTTAAAAGAAAAAATTATTAAGTATTAAATTATTTAGTATTTAGTTTTAAAGAAATCGGAATTAAAATTCTACTAGAAAGTAAGTGTCGTTCTGGTTTTATCCTGAGTCAATAGTCAATGAGGAACCTGTTCCAAAAATATGAATGAAGAATGAGAAAACAGTGAGTCGGTAGCCAAAAAAACGCGGCAGACTTGTGGGATAAAAAAAAGTTTTAATTAAAAAATTTTTGTGTAAAAATACAAATTTTGTTTCATTTTTTTTGTATCTGTTTGAATTTACAAAATTTTTCTCTATTTTAATTAAATCAAATATCCATAAATAAAATTGTTTCTTACTTGAGTATTTTTGTTATATTTATGTATGAAAATAACACATGTCATAATCATATGTGTTAAAAAGCTTGTAAAATATAGAAAAAGAGATATTCAAAAATCAAACTTTTATTTTATAAGATAAATAAAAAAATAAGAAAAAAACGTATGCATATTTATTTATTAAATTAATTTTAAGTCCCATAGACAAATTTAAATGTAATTATATAAATAAATTGAAATGACTTATAATTAAATATCTGTTTTAAGATTTGTTAAAAATTTCAGTTTGTTATTTTCATAAAAAGAATTAAAGCTGTTTAACATACAAAATTCGATTAAGCAAAAATAGTATCGAGTCAGTTAGTCCAGAATTTTTACATTTAAAGTATTTGATGTATTTGATTATTTGATTATTATTTAAAGTATTTGATGATCTTAAATCAACTAATATTAGCTGACTTGTGATATTAGTTGATTTAAGATCATATCAGATGAATTCAAATATAAATTTTGAATTTGTAAAAATATTGAAATTATTCATTAAAAAAACTTAAAATTTTTTATTCGAGTAATGGTATGGACTATTTACTTTCGTAGCTAAACTTCAAGCTTCTTTTAAATTTCAATTAGTGTTGGGATCCGTACACACGGCCACTAAACCGGCCAAAATTTTTTTGGTCGCAACCGTATTCGTCAAATCCGGCCAACCACTATGCGGGCGGTCATTTGGCCGGTCTCCAAAACGGTCTCAAATTTTGGCCGCAAAAAAATACGGCCAACTAAATACGGACGGCCAATAATACCGCCAACTAGTATATGAGCTATATTTGTTAAATAAGATTAATTTTGATTGAAATTTTTAAAATATTTTTAAAAAATATCTTTTTTTTTAACAAAATGCCTTAATCTCAGTTATTTTCCTATCAATTAAGATTATTTGTTAAAAAAAATTTTCCAAAATATTTAAAAAATATTCAAATTCTCTTTGATTCTTAATTTTTTTCAAATTTTTAATAATAAATAGTTATTTAAATAAGTACAAATTTAAATATTTTTATTTCGGTAAAAAATTTTGACCGTTTGGGCGTCCGGCCAAATAACCGCCAAAATTTTTTTTGGCCGTATTATTGGCCGCCCGTATATAGCTGGCCGTATTTTTTTGCGGCCAAAATTTGAGACCGTTTTGGAGACCGGACTAAAATTTAAATTTTAAATAACTTTTTTATTTTGAATTTAAAACTTTTTTTCTTAATTGTATCAGCTGATACATAGTTGGTATCACACAATACTTTTTTATTTTTTTTACCCTATTCTATATAAGTGGATAATCACGCAATAATAGAGTGTGCAAAAATTCTGTAATTCAATTTTTAAAATTTCTCAATACATTAAGTTTTTTGCAGAGTTGCAGAGATTTTGCACAGACTAAATTTTGGTGATACAAATTATGTATCAACTGATACAATTAAGAAAAAAAGTTTTAAATTCAAAATAAAAAAGTTATTTCAGATTTAAATTTTAGTTTTTGTTTTTTGTTCCAAAATTCACACTGCCAGACAATTAAAAATTGATACTCCTAAATAAAATTGTGTTCTAGACAAAAAATATTAGCTAATTTTCACTATTTTTAATTTAAATTCAATCACTAGGCTGAAAAGAAAGACTTTGATCCATTCTGTGCTGCCAGAGTTCTTTCCTTAATCCTATTAATTAATAAAATAATTTTTTATCTTTTATAACAGTTAAAAATAAACCTTGAACCTTTATTTTCAATTTTGAGACTGTAAATTTCAAATTTGTTGCAAAACAAAAATTTTTTTAATTTTTACTTTTTAAAATTCAATAATCCTAACAATTTAGATTAAGCAAGTAAGTTGTTTAATTTTTTTAATTAAGATCAAATTATTTTTCTAAACCAAAAAATGAAATTAAATTTGCATCTATTTAAGCTAAAAAAATTCAAATATTTTCATTCATTTATAATGTGCATATATGGAGAATACTTGAACAAAATTCAACTTGCATTAGCTCTTAAATATCTAAAAAAAGTTGTGCGCTAACTAAGCACAAAAATAAAAACAATTTCCATTGATGTATAGTTAGCGAAATTTTTATCCAAATTATTGAGTGAACGTTCTTTGAATTTAAAATGCAAAATATTTTATCCCCTTTTTTGAAACATTTAGATACTTTCGCAACTTAAACTCTATTGTTCGTCAAGATGGTAAATATCCAATTTAATCAATCCAATTGATAGATTTCTACTAAGCAATTAATTATTTTTCAAAGGCTCGTGTAAGAACCAAGACTGTTAAAAAGGCTTCCAAAGTATTGATCGAAAAATACTACACTCGTCTCACTTTGGATTTTCACACAAACAAACGAGTATGTGAAGAAGTTGCCATCATCCCAAGCAAAAAATTGAGAAATAAAATCGCCGGGTAAGCGCTCAAAAATGGGCCAGATTTTCTTCTCTAATCTTTTTCGCCTAGATTCATCACTCATTTGATGAGGCGTATTCAAATCGCCCCAGTCAGAGGCATTTCGATCAAATTGCAAGAGGAAGAAAGAGAAAGAAGAGATAACTATGTGCCAGAGACCTCTGTGTTGGAAGTTGACACTATCGAAGTGGACAACGAAACTAAAGAAATGCTTAAATACTTGGACTTTAACAACATCCAAAATTTGCAGTTAATCGACCCTAAAGTTCCTGGTCAATTTAGTGCTCGTCGTTAAGTCAAAATTTAAAAATAAATGGAAAAATTTTTAAATTTTTCTTAACGATTTTATTAAAAAAATAAAAAAAATCGACAAAAAAAAATCATCATTTTTCTTTATTTAAAATTTTTTTAAACTTTTCCTCATCCTTGATCAAATATTCCAGATCAATGCATCCACCAATTAGTTGGCCATTGATAAAAATTTGCGGCACTGTTCGCAATCTTGTCTGATGAATCAAGGATTTAATCAACGGCTGACAATTGGACTCTGGACACTCGTTGTCTCGATCAAGCTCTATGCTGCTATAGCTCATATTCAACTTGTCCAGTAGTGACTTAGCTCTGGTACAAAAAGAACAATTTGTTTTTGAAAAAACAACTATTTGATTTGAATTAATTGTTTGATCTAAAAATTGCTCGTAAATATTTTTGTCTTGAGCAGAATCTCGGCCCAAATTAGCGCCCATCTGAACAAAATTTTTCCAAAATTTAAAAATAATAAAGTAAAAAAAGAATAATTAGATTAATTACAATCTAAATTTTATTTAACAAATTAGCAATAGAAAAAAAATTAAATTTAAAATAACCATTTTTATTATTTAGATAATTAAGTTGTTTTTTTATTTTTTTCACTTGGATTATCAGATTCTTGATTGTCAGCTTTTCGCTTTGGTTTTGAGCCGGGGCCCCAAAAAGGCGGTGGCTCCTGATATCTTAACAGATTATTTTTTTTAGACGAAGGCAAACAATCACTGCGCACTGTAAAATCAACATTTATTTTTGCTTCTTGTTTTAGAATTTTTGATACACGGTACTCAGGTCCGAGCCATTTTTCCTTAACTGGTTTCAATTCAACCCATCTTTTTAAAATATCCCATATAACTTGACTAGGTGCGTCTGTTTTTATTGAATTTTTGGCACAATGCGAATAAGACACCTGGTAATTACAATTCATAATTGCTGAACGCATCACATTGTGATTTGGCGTTTCACAGTGCATTACTGAACATATCTCATCCAGAATATAGTACAATGGACTATCAAGTTCTTCATATGCCAAATTCAGCATGCCTGTCATTCTTTCAATTGTTTTAAAGCTTTTTTTTTTCAAATTAAAATAAATTTAAAAAAAAAATTGAAAAATTACTCCTTATTATTTTTAGTTGACAAATAGCTGAGAATATGTTGAATAAAAATTTTATCATGTAATTTACCGGTCCAAACCGGACCAACTAACTTCAGTGGTCCTTCACAATTTTGACATCTATTCAAATTATACTCACTCGAAGAGTCAAATATAAATTTAACATTTCCTTTAGTGGGTACAGTTTTTCCGTATTTTTGAGTATAAAATGTGTGACACTCAGGACAAATGTGGTAGAAGCCGATGTCATTAATTGATTCCTTAGCCTTCATTTGACCATCGTAGACCAGAACAAACAGACGAAAATAAAAATCAATGCTAAGACTAAGCACTGGCACAATGTACTTGGAGTATCTGGCTGCATGGCTGTTTATTGACTGCAAAAGTATTCTAAGAGCCAGCTCGTGACAGCATGGCGTTCGAAGAGACACAGAGCCGTATTTAGTAAAACATGTATCGGCTCCGTTACCGCACAAAACACCGGCATCTGTGGCAGTTACTAGTAGAATTCCTCCGGACCTAATCGAACGAATAGCCGAGTCTAGAAACGCTGCTGGCGTTCCATATGGATCAAGATCTATGCAATCAAACTTTGTCTTCCAATTTCGACTCATCGAATTCATCAAAATGGTCGCATCGTCACAACTAGACTTGACCAAGTGCTCAACATTGTTTAATTTTTTATTCTCTTCAATTAAATCGACCGCTTTTTGGTCAAAATCATTAGCTAATATTTCCTCTACATTTTCTACTTCTAAAGCGTAGCGCATCGAACGAATACCCGATGCAGCTAGCGCTTCCAGTATTTTCAACTTTTTCGAATTATTTACTCTAGAGTAAGTGTTCAATACACTTATTGATAGATCCCTATTGAACTCTTGTATTGGATTGTAGAATACCTGATTTTTTGTTTTGTGAAAAAGAGCCTGAGCTTTTCCCTCGGTTACCTTGCTATATAAGGCATCTTTGTCCGCAGACTCTAAACTCATTTTAAATTTAGAAAAAAATTTGAATTATTTTTTTTAAATTTAGAACGCATATGTTAGAATAAAAAATATACAAAACAAAATTCTCATTAGATTAATTTTTATTAGAATTAAATTAGAAAATTCAAAAATTCAAAATGAGCAGAAAACAAACGCCCAGTGAGTACTTGAAGCAAATAATTGGCCGACCAGTGGTGGTTAAGCTCAATTCTGGAGTTGATTATAGAGGTTTTAAAAAGTATTTAAGAGTTTTTTGGTTTATTCAAATTTATTTTCTTGAAGGCGTTCTGGTTTGTCTGGATGGCTACATGAACATAGCTTTGGAACAGACCGAAGAGTATGTCAATGGCCAGTTGAAAAATAAATATGGTGATGCATTCATAAGAGGAAATAATGGTACTTTAAACTTTAACTATATGAAAAATAAATAAATTTTTTTTTTATTTTTTAAGTCTTGTACATCAGCACTGCTAAACGGAGAATTTAATTTAACATTATCTAAAATTGTTAACTTTTCTTAAATAAAATGAGTAAAATTTATTAAAATTAGTTTTTTCCTTTCATTCAATGGAATTGATAAATCAATTCTTTTCGAATTTAAAGATAAAAAAATAGTAACTAATGTTAAATTTAAGAAATGAGTGATAAAAGTTCAATTTATCAAGAAAGAGACATTTTACTTAATTTAAGTTCTTGTTCTATATTTCTTCTTTGTCAAGCAACAAGTCTAGGCGAGTCAATCGTAGAGTCCCTGATAGAGTCGGTAAGAAAATAGCACTAATTGGCATTAAGTGAATTTTTTTTGAAGAAAGACCAAATGAAGGTGTTTTTCGAGCTGATCAGCACTGTGCTTAAGGAAATAAATGAGGACAAGGACAAGTGCAGCAATGTACAAATGGTTTTCTCGAAAAATTTGATTCTATCTATTCTGTGTTTTTTGTGCAGTAATTTTAAGTTAAATTAGTTTTCTGGCATTTTTCAAATTTTATTCTAGATGTTCTGTCTAATGAAAAGGGCAGAGATTTTTTCATTCAATGTGACCATGTCAACGATATTCTTGGCAAATTGATTACAATGAAACAAACAAGCCAGGAAGATTCACTAGAAAACAAGTTTATTCAGATTTTTTTCTATTGATAAGTTTAAAAATTTTTTTATTCAGGGTTTTGATCAATATTTTTCAAAATCTATATACAAAAAATTTGGAGAGTTTTATTGACAAAAATCTTTACAAAGAAATAGAAAACTTATGCCACTCTTAAATTATTGGAATTTTTCATAACAAAAAAATTAATTTTTGTAAAATTTCTTTAACAAAATAAAAAGTCACTCAAGCTTTTGTATACCATACTTTCATCATAAATCCTCTAATTTTTTCAATAAAAAAATTTCATTTTAAATATTCGATCGATTATGAAGACTTTAAAAAAAAATTTTGGAACAAAAAACAAAAACAAAAATTTTAAATTTAAAAAAACTTTTTTTCAAAGGGTCAAAAATTTGTTGTGCAAAATGTATCAACTGACACAAAGTTTGCATCACCCATATTTAGTCTGAGCAAAAACTGTGCAAATGTACAAAACATTATACGTATTAGGAAATTACTAAAATTAAATAGCAGAGGTTTTACACTTAAATTAAAAGGGCATCTTGATCTTGATGATCAATTTTAAAATATCATTTCAATTCAATCGGTTTATTTTTAGATATTAATCTTTAATTTAATTTAAAAAATTTTAATGCAACAAGTTTTAAATGTATTGTAAATTAAAAATATAAATATAATTTTTTAAAAAATATTTTCACAATCCATTAATAAAATCAATTTTTAAATTATTAATTGAATGTATCATTTTTTGTAAAGCTAATTTTTAAGCTTATTTTGTATTTAACATTTGATTTTTATTTTTAAATTTACAAATTCTTATATATTAAAAAAATTCAAAGTAAACTTTACAAAAAATCAAATAAATTATTAAAAGATTTAAAATTAGATTAAGAAAAAAGAATACCATAAAAGGCCTTCAATGGACACAACAAGGGCGACGTAAGGTAAGACCAGTAACATGGAAGTCAAAAATCATCAAAGAGCTCACCGAAATGGGAATGAGCAAGGGTGAAGGCGTAAGATCGACTTGAGTGGAAATCAAAAGTAATGACCCTATGTTCCACAAGGAGTGAATAAGGAAGAAAAAAAAAACTTACAAAAATTTTGTTTATATATTAAAAATTTTAAAATATGTCTTATCAATGTGTGATATTCTTGGTAACCTATGAAAGAGCTTGTCAAATGGGTGATTTTATCTCGGGTACTTATTCATTTTACTTTGTTTAAAAACAAAAATAAAAGAAAATTAGGCTTATCAGCTTTTAAATTTTACTTATAAAATAAGTATTTTCAAAATTATCATTTGTATTTGAAGAAATTATTATTAATCGAATTTAATAAAACAGTATGTATGGCTTGTACTTGCATATCCAAGTGCAACACTACACAAAGGATTGTGAAAATATTTTTTAAATTTACTTCAAAGATTTGAAAAATTTGTTGCCACAAATCTCAAAAAATAATATTTCTTTAAAATAAAATACTTTTGCTGTCTTGGCTTTATTGATTCAAATTCTTATTAAAAATTTTAAAGAGAAAAATTTAAAATAAGATTGTCTTAATTTTATATTCATAATAGAATTTTTTTATTTTCACACATTTAAAATCATATTTTTTTATTGAATAAATGCTAGTTAAATTTTACAAGATTTTTTTTTATTTTCTATTCAAATTTTTTAAGATTTTTATTGCATATTTATTTTGAAATAAACAAATTCTTATTACACAACGAAACAAACTTAAAATGAACAAAAAAACAAAAACAATTATTTTTTTAAAATAATCACCGACTGCTCCTTCTTTTAAATATTTGAATTGTTACTTGCGTTGTGAAATTTACATGTAGTTAAAATTGGAGTTACTTAGCTAAATAGATAACTTTCTTTGTTAATTTTAATTTAATGATTTTTAGTATAAAAAATAGTTTTAAATTTTCACAACAAACAATTCAGAAACAAATCATAAGCATATGCTTTGAAATGCTTTTTTATTAGCATTCCTAGCCTAGATACAACCTTTGTCGCTAACACAATATATTCCATAGAGGCAATGTGAAATTTAGTAAAAAATTTATTAATTTTTGCTCGTTTTAAATGTATTATACTATTTGAAAAAGCATTTAAATGTATATTTTTTTTTTATGTTTTTTAATTCTAGAAAAATAAAATACAAAAATTAAAATAATTTTTTTTTATTTTTAACATGACTAATTATATGTAAAAAAATTCAAATTAGAATAAAAATCCAATTATGTATAAGACCGATTTTAAGATTTTCTATCAATATCGTAGAGTAAAACGAAATTAAAATATAATTATTCTTTTATAAACACAGGTAGAAAAAAAAATATCAATAAATCAACAAAAGCTAGACACAAATAGTGCATTATAAATAGACTAAAATTTTATTACCATCATCTTTTATAGATCTGAATAAAAATTGTTATCAAGTAACAAAATTGAACAACTCCTAGTTGGTTTTTTTGTTTTAATAAATTTGCCCGGTTTGCACAAATCCTCTCACAGCCAAAAAAAAAAATTAAATAATTAATTTAATTTTGTTTCTTGTTCATTCATGTCTATTAGCACACTCATTGGCTTATGGTCACTTTCTGGATTTTGAAAGACCGGATTGAGAGTCATCGGATTTGAAATTGAATGATGATGTTGATGATGGAAGGCACGATTGGTCCGATTGATGTTCATAGATGTATTTAATAAGCTCGTTTGGGAAGTCGATTGTGATGGCGAAATTTGAGCTAAAAGAGGAACTGAATTCTCCGCATCTGAGTTATAACTGTTTGAGTTGAGAGAAGGTGAATTTTTGGTATTGACCGAATAGGAACTGGTTCGTTTGTGGCTACTAATCGGTTTCTTGATTCTGTTAATGCTTTTATTAGACAAAATTAGAGTCGATGAGGTACCTTGGCTTCTTGGTATGCTTGGCTTTGAATTGTCCTCAATTTCTTCGGCAGTTCCGCCCCATTTTAGTCGATATTTTCCCTCGCGCCAACGCACTGTTGGATTCGAAGCAGCTTTTAAAAATAGATAGTAACAAATCGATTCTCTATACAGCCAGGCTAACACGTAGTCTAATTTATTGAATGGCATTTTGCCGTTTTGAGTGATTTTCAGCAGTGTGTAGTCGGAAATTAGCCAGGCCAGAATATGAAAAAGAAAGAAAACAAGGCTATTCCAGCCAAAAAGAACATTCACCGTCCAACAAGAGCACAAACCAAGCAAAAAGCATTCTTGCATAGGCTCTAACCATGCCATAAAATTCAGCTTAAGTCTAAGTTTGCACCAGCGGATCATTCGCTTTTTCCATGTCGATATTGAATACGTGGCCGCATTTTGCATTGCTGGCTGATGCGATAGTTGAATAACCCATTTACTTTTTTTTAGAAAAAAATTAATAAATTTGAATATTTTATTTCCTAATAGTTTTTTTATTAAGAAAAAAATTTTTTTTCAATCAGTTAATTTTGTGGCCAAAACTTAATGCTTAAATATTTTCACTTTTAAAAAATTTTAATTTTTTTATTCAAATTTGTCACAAAACTATTTCATTTTAGAAGCAACAATATAAAAAATAATTTAAAGAAAATTTTTGTTTTTTGTCAATAAAAAATTAATTCTAACTTTTTTTGAATTTCTTTATCTTACTTGTCTAGAAATGCCTGTGCCAAATAGTAGTCTTCTGCAATGTAGTTGCTGAACTTTTGAAGACCACCAATTGAGTCAAGGACTGTTTTTCGCATTAGACATGACATGCCAGTTACACAATTAACTCCGATCAAATTAATGAAAAGATACATTCGACAGTGAGACGTGCCGAAATAGACCTTTTCGAGAGCGCCTGAAAAGCCCTGTCGGTCGCATGAGAACGGCATTTGATGCACTAGGCCCACTTTGTCAGTCATTAAAGTCACCATATCATACAATGTATCATTATTCACTTGATTTTAAAAATAAAATTTTCTTTTTTTTATTTGTCTGTATAATACTTCTTATTCCTGCGTCAGAAATGAGCATTAGTTCATACTTGGCCACTTGGTAACCTTGTTCCATGTTGTTTATTTTAGGATTTATTCCGACAGTCTTGCCTCCACAAAACAATTTTGCGTCAATGCTTGGATACTGTTCGATGAGATTTTTGACCACATTTATAGCCGAATCATTCACGTCCTGAACACAAAACAAAAGCTCATAAGTCGGATAGTCCATGACAAAAAATGTCTCCAAATTTTCCTTTAAGTTGTCATCAACGCCCATTAGCGGCTTTATTATCGAAACACCGGGCAGTTTTTCACCCTCTACTTTACTACGAGGTTTTTTGTGAAATTTATACTTGCTTAAAGTAAAGTATTTTAATAATTAAAATGGCTTTAAAATTATTAATTTGCTAGAGATGTACCCGTAAATGATCGATATAAAATGCACAGACCATATGGCTACAAAATAAATAAAAAACAATATAGCTACAATAAAAATGACTATTTCATAACCCATTTGGTTGTTTTAAATGCTGGTTATCTATTTGGTGTTCAACAAGTATCAAACATTGCTATTTAGATAGCATAAATCTAAATAGGAAAGTAAAAATAATGAACAGTTTTGAATAATTTTAGAGGAGAAAAGCGAAAAATAATTTATATTGGGTTGCTAGAGAGTAGGATTTTATTGTAGGATTACTAATAGAAATAAAATGCAAAACTAAAAACACAAATGGTTTAAAATTTTTTTCTATTTTTATCTTTTTTTTTAACATGCTATCTATGATTTTTTCATTTGACTAAAATAATAATAAATACTTAGTCACTAATTTTTTTATCTAATAAAATATTATTCACTATTTATTCAAAATGAAATAAATTTAGCTCAGTAGAATATTGATTCGCTTGAAAGATCTTAGAACATAATTTTTTTTTAGAAAATTCACTAGATTAATTTATAATAATAATTAGTTATATTAGAATAAAGTTTTTGCACGCAGTCCTATTCCATTCTGGAGCATTATTGACTAATTGGTCTCATTCAGTGTTAATTTGTGTTCGAATAGCAATTAAAAAAATTAGAATGTCTTTCTGACATATAACAAATTTCGGTTTATTCGCAAAACAAAAATGCATGACAACTATTAAATCTGGAACCTTGTTTGTTGCTTAGGCTTTTTAGAGATTTGATTGTCTGGTTGGAACATTAGAATAGAACAAACCAAATTTAATGCGTTGTCAGCTCTTATGCATAAATTAATTTTTTTTTAATTTCAAACCTTAGGGATTTTATCACTTATAAACATTGAAAAAAAAAATGAATAAAAACTAAATTATGCTTTAAATTAAAATTTAGTATGAAAATAAAAAAAAATTAAGTTCAAATAGAAAAAAAAAAAACAAAAAAAATCATTTTTTTAGTCGAGAATAACTGTTTTTTAAATTTGAATTTAAATAATATTTACCAAAATTTCAAATTTATTCATGTAAATTAGAAGCGCATAATGCTTAATTGAAAAATTAGCCTAATTATATTTATTAGTTTAATCCTTCAAGCATATTTGAAGATCTTAATTATTTTCAAATTTAAAATTGTATGTAAAAATAAATAAAATTTAAATAATCAAAATTCAAATTTTTTTTTTCTATTTGAATTGACAAACAGTTTGGTTTACTTTTACTTTTTGAAAAAATGTTTCGTTTAACTATTTTTTTTTCAACAAAACTTTAAAAAAAAATATCTGCTCAGAGAAAAAGAAACCCTAACTTTTTTCACGCTGTATAATTCTAAAGTACACATCATTACACAAAATTAGTAAAATCCAATTTTGTTATTAAATATAAAATATGTCTAGAATTTTTTATCTAAATATTTAATTTTTAAATTTTTATTTCTTTCCATTCATAAAAATTAAACCAAAAAGAAATTTTATAAAATATATCAAATTTAAAACATGATAATTAAACAATGAGTAAAAAAATCTTTGAGATCAAATGTGTTTTCAATTTAAAAAATCTTTTTATTTGATATTTTATCAAAATATCGAATAATAAAGTAAATAAAAAATTATTGAAAAATTTTTTTATTTTTTTTTATTGAATTTCACTAATAATTATTAAGTTAATTTTAAAAACAACAATTTTACCTAAAATATCGGAATAATACATATAAAATTAAAGCGTTTAGGCAGAAAAAAAATTATGCTTCATCATCGGAATTTTCATTGTCTTTATGGTTGTCTTTTTTGAATAGTAAAGGAAACATTCCAATAATGCATCCGACAAAAATGGACAAAGACTTGGACTAAAAAATAAATTAGTTTAGTGTGGATCAAAAATTTGTCCGTAAAAAAAGGCTTACAATGACCAAAGACCAGTTAACTTTAGGCAAGTTCATTTGTTCGGGCGTGAGCTTAGGCAGTCCGATCAGCCGAGTGCAAAATGTGTCAATGTGGTGAGCTAGACCTATGCCAGCAACGTCCGAGAACGCATTGCCTAAACCAGCTGCTGCCATGGTTGAAATCGGCAGGTACATACCAATGTAACTCTCTATCATGTCTCCCTTTAAAATAATTTTAGAAAAAAAATTAAAAATTAATTTTAAGTGTTTTACAGCCACAATCATGACAAAATTATCAACAAATCCAAAGCCAATAAAAGGCAAACCGTTTTGGAAACATACAACAAAAATTTGTTTCCAAGATGGACTTTCAAGTGCTTTTGATTCTTTATTTTATATGAATAAAAATGATTTAAAAAGAAAAAAATTTTTAATTTTATTTTTACCATTAAGCTGAGTCTCTTGCTCAGCCTTTATTAGTTCTTCTTTAATAATAACTCTTTCGTTAATAGTTAACGTGTTGATAAATTCTCTTGCTAAAAGAGCTGTCTCTATTTTAACTCCATTGAACTCAAATCGGTTAGATTGATGATTTAATGTTGAATTTAGATTATAATCTATAATGGACGAGTAGAATTGAGTTGTAGGAATTTTTAGAGGTAATTTTATTAAGCTCTTTGGAACGGCCAAAAATTTGAGACTCCGAGACAATGACATCTATTGCATTCAAAAAGAAAAATTAAAGTCTAATCTTGAACATTTTATTGTAAAAGATTTCTTCGATCAAAGTTTATTTTGAAATTCTACTTACTTCTAGTGCAAATGATATAATTTATGAATTTTTTGAAATATTTTATGAATATAGCTATATTAAGTTTGGTATTTGGTTTTTTTTAGTAAACCAAAGTTACAAAAAATAATTTGAGACGCTTTTAATTAACAATTGATTTTAAAGGCTTAAATTTTTCAATTCTATAAAAATAATCAATAATTGAAATTTAAATATTTTAAATATTTTTTTATATTGATTTTTTAATCATAACTTTTAAAGAATAAAAATATTAGATTTTAAATTTTTTTTTTTATTTAAAGCTAATTTTTTTTTAGATTATTTCAGCTCTAATTTTTTAGTTTGATTTTATTAATTTTTCAAAAGTGCAGTACGATCTTTGAAGGAAAAAGATTAATCTAATGATTTTGTTATGTGACAATGTTTTTTGTTGTTTTTTGTATTCCTTTTTAGAAAAAAATACGTCCTAGTGAAAAATTAATTTGATTTTAGAATATTGTGACACTATTTTTTAAAAAATGCGATTTATCAAGTAATCTTAATTAGACTTTTTTTAATTGATAAAACATGTCTAATAGAAATTAGGCATTTGCGTAAATTTTAATAAATCTAAAATGTTGGATTAAATTTCATTTTTTAAATCTCTTTTTCTGATATACATTTATATCAAATTTCTTTTTTTTTCATGCTGTCTCTTCCATGAAAAAATACCTGTACACGAAGCCGATCACTCTTCCGTGAATAAATTAAGTTATTTTAAGAAAAAATATATTTTGTCTTTGATTTGGACAAAGCTAAAAATATTCAAAAAGTTTATCTAAAATTAGAAAAATAGATAAAATATTTGTTATATAGGACTCTTGGTTGCTGAATGCAATAAAATATTAGCCAAAAAATGAAGCCAGATAATTTTTTTTCCGAATATTATTCTTCAAAAATTGATTTAAGTTTAGTTTATTGAATAAAAAATAAATGGCACAATTGATGACATTCACTTGTGTTATGTCTGTTAATTACTTGAATATGGTTTGAAAAAAACCCTTGCGATATCATGCATGGGATAACTTCTGATTCTTAGGTTTTAGTGCACGCATCGGCCCCCTTAGGATGCGTGCATAAAAATTTAAATGCAGATTTCATGATTTGACGCGGCGTTAAAATTCAAAAAACATGTAATTATCGCTGGGTCAAAAACCGAAAATGCGGGCTTGACCCCGCATTAAAAACTGAAAATTAATAAGTAAACTTGAGTTATGGTGCGGGTTTAATAATTAGGTTTACAAAAAAACTAAAAAATTAAATAAAATAATTGAAAATATTTTTTAATCGTTTCTAATTTAATTCATAATTTTCAGTTTTTAATGCGGGATCAAACCCGCATTTTCGGTTTTTGGGTTTTTGTTTTTTAAGGTTTACGGTAATTGATATTTTGACCGTAAACAATTAAATCTTAACCTTCAACATATTTTTATTTGCTGATTCAAATTTAAGAAAAATTTTTTTTTTTTTTTTCAAGGGCTAACCACCAGGTTCTATTGAGAGAATTTTTAAATATCGTTAAGCTTAATAATTGGAAACATGTCTATTTCTTGTCTATACCAAATCACAAATAATATATTTATTTATAACTTAAAAAAAAATTTGAAGAAAAAAAACTTTTAACTTTGTTAAAGATAATTTTTTTCCTTAATTGAAAATCTTTTTCAATAAATAAAATTCAAAAAATAAAAATAAATTAATATCAAAATTTATTTTCAATAATTAAACAAAAAATATATTTAAAATTGTTTTCAGTCACTTTTAGAAACTGATTTAAAATAGTTTATAGCCATGCACAAAATATATATTCGCACAAGCTTAATAATCTACCAACTTTTGCTGCATTGCAATTTAGCTTTTCTATAATTTTTTTCTCTCTCGTTTGCATTGCATGTACTAAAATAGAGAATACTAATTTACAAATAACCTTAACACCGATTTGCATGCTTTCAAATTTTTAACAAAACTCACATTTTGACTAAGACTCGTAATTTTTTTCTCTCTGTGTTTCTTGCTTTCCCTAGCCATCATCGATAAGTAATCAAATTTATCTTTAAATGATGAAAAATTGGAATTACCGTTTGATCTATAGTGAAACTATCCGAGCGGCAAATTTTTTTTCTGATAAATTGTCTACTAAGATTGTTTTTTAATCTAGAATTAATGATGAAAAATTGGAATTACCGTTTGAATCTAATGAAACAATAAAAGCGGCAATTTAAATTTCTGAAACTCTTCTTAAAATTATTTTCTCTATTTTTTTTAATGATGAAAATTGGAATTACCGTTTGATTCGAATGAAACACTCAACGCGGCATATTAATTTTCTGAAAAAAAATTTTTTTTTTGCTATTATCACTTTGTCTTATTAAATTTTTATGTGTTTTAGATTAAATAATTCTCTTTAATTGAGGATGAGCTCGAAAAGTAAAGTAAATAGTCGTCTTTACGTCAAAGCAGTTTTCACCGGATACAGAAGAAGCCACCGTATTCAACACGAAAACACAGCTTTGCTTAAAATCGATGGTGTCCAGAATCAACAAGACGCTCACTTCTATTTGGGCAAACGATGCGCTTTTGTGTACAGAGCTAAAAAGTAATTTTTCTAAATGTGTCTTGTCCGGGACCAATTGACTATTTTTTACATTTAGCAAGACCGCCATTGCTGGTCGCAAAGAAAAAAAAGCCAACCACTTGAGAGTAATTTGGGGAAAAGTGACCAGACCACATGGTAACAGTGGTGCTGTTAGAGCCCAATTCCGCAGAAACTTGCCTTCAAAAGCCATCGGCAGAAGAGTCCGAGTTGTGAGTATTGCTAAATTAAACTTTTTATTTTAAAAGTAAATTTTTTATTTTTTTAAGATGTTGTATCCTTCAAATATTTAAATACAAATGGCGTAAAAATATTTGAATAATTTTGAAAATAAATTATTTAAAAAAAATCTTTGATCTTTTATTATTTTAATTAAATATATTTTTTTTAATTTAGTCGTAGAAATAAATATGAATGCAACGCTTTAAGCGTTAACTCTGGCAATAAGAATTTTAACTTTAGGTGTTTTAGACTCAGCAATTCAATTTGATAATCCATTCCGATCAAACATCTTGCATCATAATTTTTGATATTTTTTTCTGTAATATTTAGCCATTTTTTCTAGGTTTATATTTTTCCTTTGAAACTCTAAATGTTAACTGATACCATCTAATTTGAATGAAATGCTTTTTCGTAAGTCCAGAATATTCCAAACACTTTAAATAGATCATTTGGATAATACGTAGTGACATAAAACATTTTAAATTAAAAATTGATAATTTTTTATTTTCCATTTGATTTTATAAATCGGATAAAATGTAAAAAATCCGGATAAGCTCAAATTAATCACATTAGATAAATTGCTGCCAAGAAATAAAATATAAATAATCAATAATTTCATTCTCTATTCAATTTATTTATTAGTTCAAACAAATCGAAAGCTAAATTGATTGAAATAAAATTTAGAAATTTTCTTTTTATTTTTTATTTTGTTATTGTTAGTGTTTTGACGTATTATAGACACATCATGTTTTATTATTGATCTTTATCAAATATTCTTACATAAAACCGAATTATGATTCCAGGTTCAGTCAAAGAAAGGCTAAATTAGATTTTGATTTGAAACCTCTCAAGTAGAATTTGATTAGTTTTTTGTTTTTAGCTAATGCAAAGCGAAAGCGAAAATCAATTTTATCAGCTGTAACATGAACGGATGAGACACATCATTTCTATACGACACGTCAATGATGTACCTATAAATAATATCTATATACTTGGAAAAATTTCTCTCTAGTATTTGATGACTATTGACCTCTTTTAATACAGGAATAATACAAGTGGATTTTCATTATTTTCATTATCTCATAAAACTTAAGTGTTCAGTTTTTTATTTCATAATCGAAATATAAAATTCAATAATAGCTATGAAAAAAAATAATTATTGCAAAAATGTATTTAATATTTTAGAATAAATTTAGGCTCAAATTGCATTGAGAAACAATAAGAACAAAAATTATCTAAATTCTAAATAATACAAAGTAAATTAATAATTAATAAAAATGAGTCCATAATTGAATAATAAAACTATTATTTGTCTCAATTTAGTCTCTATCACAACCAGTGTATATTTTTGTTGTTGTTGTTGTTGCCAGTATCTATTTGTTTCCGCTTCAATCAACACCATATTTATTTATCACTATTAAATGATATTTCTATTGATTTTCGGATACATTAAGTCTGATACGGTTTCCCGGCATGAAACTTATATTATTTAGATAATTAGATTATTGACAAACAAGGATTCATCTATAAGAATTTTTTCTTAATTCACCAAATTTAATCATAACTTCCTTTAATTACGTGGCATTTTCTAAATTGTGTTTAATATCCGCATTTATTAATGTCTTTTAAATACCCTTTGCTAAACAAAAAAATAAAATAGACTCATTTTTTAATTTCTTTAATTTTCAAATTCAAAGGTAAGAAATTAGTCCGCTTGAACATGTACGGTTTATTGATTGAATCAGTGGCTGAGTTTGTCAAGTGCCGTTACGGCGACGCCACATGGGAAAAAGTTCGCAAAAAGGCCAAAATTGACAACCATACATTCAGCACACATCAGCAATACAGTGAGACGTATTTTTTGCGAGCCATGCGCGCTCTGTCCGACATCACCGGTAAGTTTAAATTGACATCACGTGTGTGCATTTTTTTTTGTTCTAATTAAATTTTTATCTTAAATAAATGAGTTAATGTGACTTTTTTTAAATTGAAATTTTTATCTAAGGCGAATCCCAGAACGATCTAATGGAACAGCTAGGAATTGAATTTGTCAACTTTGTGAGCCAGTATGGATATGACAAAATACTGCGGGTGCTTGGCCGTCACATGCGTGATTTTCTAAATGGTCTGGACAATTTGCACGAATACATGAAATTCAGCTATCCGAAACTGAAGCCGCCTAGTTTTTTCGTCGAAAAAGAGTCGTCAAATGGTCTGATTTTGCACTATCGAAGCACACGCAAAGGATACTTTTACTATGTCAAAGGCCAGCTTAAACAAGTTGCCAAGATATTCTACAATTTGGAAATTCAGATAGAAATTTTGTCCGAGAATCAAACATCTGATTTTTCACATGCAGTTTTTCAGCTTTTTTTTAAAAACGATCAGTATGATGTAATTAACTCTTCAGTTTCGATTAATACTTTGGCCGCTTCTAAGGGTCCGTTCTTTGATTTACCGATGAACAGTGAAATATTTTTCGAGCTATTTCCATTTCACATTGTTTTCAACCGCAATTTGACTGTCGTGTCTGTCGGAAATGGACTCAGACAGGCCATTAGGCATGCTGAAGGTGAATCTATCAGAGACTTGTTCAATTTGATCAGACCTTTAGTCAGATTTAACTGGGATAATGTAAAAGAAATTTTTTTTTAAATTTTATTTTAAAATATTAATTTAATAAAAAAAAAAAATAAAGATAATTTCTCATACAAATAATGTGTTTGAATTGACAACTATAGAGCCAATAAAGAGAAGCCAGTCACCAACTCAAACAGACCAAGCAACTAGTAATATTTTAGTAGAAAAAAATTTTAAATGATCTTCAAAAAAAATTAAAAAGATATATTTTCTACCAATTCTTCTGATACGACCATGGAAGATTGCCTCAAGTTAAAAGGTCAAATGATGTTTATAAAAGAATGGGAGTCGATCATTTTTTTGGCAACACCAGTGTAAAATTTAATTTTTTTTTTTGTATTCAAACATTTTGGAAATTTCTAGATTGGAAAATTTGGAAATAATGTTTCACACTGGTTTTTACATCAATGATCTGAGTATGCACGATTCCAGCCGAGACTTGGTTCTTGTTGGCACACAACAATCGGCCGAGCTCAAACTCGCCTTGGATCAAGAGAAACAAAAAAGCAAAGCACTCGAAGAGAGCATGAAAAAGTTAGATGTAGAAATGAAGCGAACAGATCAGCTGTTGTATCAAATGATTCCGAAAAAAGTAGCTGATAGGCTGCGAAGTGGTGAAGCTTTAATGAATTTGTGTGAAATAGTTCCCAGTTGTACCATATTATTCAGTGATGTGGTTGGCTTTACTCAAACATGTAGTCAATTGTCACCAATGGAAGTGGTGTCAATGCTGAATAGCATGTACACCAAATTTGACTCAAAGCTTGAAATCCACAATGTGTACAAAGTAGAGACAATTGGCGACGCGTATATGGTCGTCAGTGGTCTACCAGAGAAAACAACTAATCATGCTGAGGAAATTATGGAAATGGGCTTTGACATGTTAGAGGCAATTTCTGCCTTACTAAACCCTGCAACTGGTCAACCTTTGAAAATCAGGGTTGGATGCCATTCGGGACCGGTTGTCGCCGGGGTTGTCGGAATAAAAATGTAAAAAAAAATTTTCTAAAATTTTCTTTATTTTAAAAACTTAAAATTTAATTTTATTTAAAGGCCCAGATATTGCTTGTTTGGTGATACGGTAAATACAGCATCGAGAATGGAATCAACAAGTGAAGCAATGAAAATTCACATAAGTCAGACAACCAAAATATTGTTGACAAACAAGCCATATAGAATAGTGGAAAGAGGCAAAATAGAAATAAAAGGCAAAGGAGAAATGAAAACATATTTTGTGCAGGCCAAGTTGGACGAAGACGGCAAATCAATCAAGTGTCCTTTTATGGAAATTTATGAAGAAATAAAACGAAATCAAACTTCAAATATTCCTAGAGATGAAGTTCCAAGTAAATTTTTTTAACTTCATTTATTTGTTGATTTTATTCATGAGTTTATAAAAAAAATTAAAGCTTCTCTAAACCAAATGCATCTATCCGATTCGGACAAATCTATTTCATATGTGACTTCTTCTTCAAATGACATTCGCAATAAGTTTAAGCCTATTAGAGAAATGACAAATAGCACGGACGAGACTTCTTTATCTGCAGGATCAAATGGTACGGCGTTTCTAGACAAATTTACCACTGCCAATAACCAAGTTGTTGACATGAATAAGACTGTTCGCGCCTCTAAAAAACAGAGGGTAAAAAAAAACGGCATTCTAAAGAGCATTACATGTCAAATGTTGTAAACGAATCAAGTTTTATATACTTTGAGAAACTTATTTTAATAAAGAGAATAATTGATTTTTGTAACTTATTTTTTTGAATAAAACAGAATAGAGCCCTTATCTAACAAAGTTGGATATTTTGGTTTTCGTAAATAAATATTTCATCAGATGTTATTTTTTTCTCAAAGTAATCAAAATATTTATTACTTTTTGTAATATTTAGATCAATTATTAGAATTAAAACTTTTAAAAATCCACTAATTTAAAACTGATTGATTGTTTAATTATCAGCTCGAAGTTGAAAAGATAACAAGATTATGAAATTTAATTAGAATTTATTTTATTTAGGAAGTAAATTCAAGGTATTTTAGGTATTTGAGATAAAAAAAGGAATTCAGAGTAAAAAGGTTAATGAAAATATTCTTTAAAATAAAATAAGCAGATGAAGCCTAATTTAGAATAAAAACACAATATGAAATCAAAATTTGAAAAATAATTTAATTAAATAAGTGAATCAACCAGCATTGTGTTTCACCTAAATGCGCAAAATAAAGCTTCAAAAGCAGTCTTTTTAATTTGCATATATTCAAATATTAGCTCAGATCTCATTTGTAACCGGAAATATTGATTTATGATCAAAAAATTCAAAATAGAGTAAGTAGTAATTTTCATATTTTCGATTATTGATCATAATTGAAAAAAAAATTGAATCAAATCAAACTTTTTGAAATTTAAAGCTATTATTAGTTAAAAAAAAAAGAATAAATAAATATCATTTGCCTGCTAATTCTTATCTCCTGAAATTGAGATTAAAACGAAAAGATGAAATACTGCTAAAAGAGCATTTAATTTTCTCTTAAAAAAGTATCCAGTCTAAAAAAAATATTGATTTAGGATCATTTAATCAATAATTTTTCCTTTATCTGTAAAAGAATTGTAAAATTAAAAAAAAAATTAACAAAAAATTTTGTTTTTGTTATTCTATATTCAAGTAAACGAAAAATAAAGTAATTGAAATAATATTGTATCATTGTCTAACATTATTTTTATCATTATTTTAATATTTCAAACAACTTACTAAAATGATAGATGATTTTTCTAGATAATTTTTATTTAACATATTTATTTTTTGCTTTTATTTAACTTCCTATAGTTCTATTTAAATAAATGAGTTATTAAATTTACTGTACAATTTATTTTTTTCATTTTAAAAAAAGACATCAATAAGATTTATATTGATTATTGATTTAAAAAAGAAAATAGATTATATTATAGCTAAAATGGATATGACAGAATATTTTTCACTATATTGCAGTATTTTTGTATTCGTTAATATTAACTTTAATTCTTAAGTGTCAAAAAAGAACTTTTTTAAAAATCAAAAGCAATTTGTGTAAATGCAACATGGTGCAGCATTCAAAGTTCTGGTAAAAGCATGCCAACTCAGCATAATTTAAATTTGGACAAATTTGGCTGTAATGCATTTTGCAGAGACCTTTATTTTAAATGCAACTAAGAATTTTGCAGTTTGTAGCACATATAAAACTAAATAAAAGCCTTCAGAAAAAAAGTTATAAGCATTTTTAGCTTTAATTTTTGTTTCGAACAAAAAAAAGGCTTTTTTTTATTTTGTACCAAATTTCATAAAACCTAGTTATGCAATCTTGAGATAAATTGCTTGTCATCGCGATCATTTTTCATTTTCGCAGCATATCGGTTAGAAGCAGTTGTAACTATTGATGCAATTTTTGAATATTTCTCTAACTTATTCTTTAAAAAAATAATATCTCTGGATTATTATTATAATAGAAAAATTAGATCATTGTATTTTTCTTTAGCTTCGACTAATTTTAGTAAGCTTAAATTTTAGTCATATTATGTTTTACTTTTATAAATATCAAATAAATTACAAAGTTTTAATTAATTTGCTTTATTATTCATAAGTTTTTAAAAATTAATTTATTTTCGAATAAAGTATGATTTTTGATTGACTAAAGCTTTCACATTGTCGCTTAAAATTATTAATACGAAAAAAAATAATATTTTATTATTTCGTCAATAGAATAAAAAATCAAAAAAATACATCTGGTTTTGTAACCTATCCTTATCTAAAAAAGTTTTCCTACAATTAATGATATATCTATCTAAATAAAGGAATGTTTATTTTATTTAATAATAATCTAATTCCAGATGCATATAAATTGAATCAATATAATAACCAAATCTTGAAAAGAGTTCATTAGACAATTGACATAAGAGGGTCAAGTCTCCAATGAACTTTTCCAGTGGACTGCTAGTTTGCTAGAAAACTTTTTTTTTGAAACATATACGAACACTTCTTTTGTAATTTTTACTCTAATGGCAAAAGGAGTTTTGTTACTCAAAGCCATTTTAAATAAATTAATAAACAATTTAAAAAAAAAACTAAATTAGTTTAGTTAAGATCCATCACTAAAATATTATCAGATTACATCAAAAAATCTCAAAACAAAAATTATTTGTGCATATTTAAAATTTTTCTAATTAAGTTTCATTTTCAAATGATTATATAATGTTTAGATAAAAATTTTAAGTGTTTATTAATAATTTAAGTGACCAATATTTTTATTTATGTAATCTGTTTAAAGTGAGAAAAAATTTAATATCAGTTCTTAAAGTCCTTACAGTCAAATGGAACCATATAGAATAATTAAAGTTTATCAAAAGTTTTTTAAAAATATTTGGGATCATCAAAAATATTATTTCATAATTTTTCATAATTTAAAATATTTAAAATCAAATTTGAAGTTAAATCGTCTTCAAAAATATATATATTTTTTTTTTGGGGAGGAGCTCATCTCCTTTTCAAGTATTTATTTGAGCAACAGCTCCGATCTGACACAGAGGCTACTGCATCGAGTTGATCATCTACACTGCAAAATTTTACCCAGTCGAAACCGGTCCGGAAGAGGTTTAAACATGCGCCCCGTATTGCAGAGACATTTGAAGATTTTTCCACCCTCAGTGGGTTTTGAACCCTCCACCCTCTGCTTGCATGACTAACACACAATTAAAAATTTGGAGAAATAATTTTTGGGCATTTTCTAATCTTTATTAAAAACTCAAACAATTAAAAGTCTGCTAAATTGTTGTCTTGGTTATTCAAATATTTTATTCAAAAGAACATAATATTTAAGGAAAGGTTATAAGATATTTGATAGAGAGAATACTTTTATTAAACAGTTATCAAAATTAGAATATCAGACTCATTGCACTGAATACGATTTAGCATTCAGTGTTCTTTTGATTAAATGGTGTTTCGAATGTAGCAACTCTTGACTAACTGACTCGATATTCAATAGAATATTGTATATTGAATAATCTTAATCATTTTTTTGTATATATCAAACTGAATTTTATACTTAATTGTAAAATGGATATTTAACTGTCCATTATTCTTAATTTAATTTGTCCATGGGACTTAAACTTTAATTAAATAAATAAATAAAAGAACAGACGACTAAAAAAAGTTAAAAATAAGTTATATAGAATGATGAAACTTACTCTATAAGTCTCCTTTGTTATCGGATAAATACACTACAATTGAATATATTTAAATTTAACTGTATGACCATTTTTTTTCTATTAGTTTAAAGTACTTTTTAAAATAAAAATATAATGGCACTATAATTGTTTGAATATGCTCGAGCATAAAAACTCTTAAAACAACAATTTTAATTTTATTATGATAGTCAATAATAATAAAAATAATACAAAATAGATTTAAAATTTTCTATTATTTTTAAAAAATAATTTTAATACTCTTTATACACAAAAAAAAAAAACTAAAGTAAAATTAGATTAAAAAATATAACTTTTGGTACATTATTACACTTAGAAAAAGAGTCGAAAGAGTATTCAACTTTGATCAAGAGAAGCTTGATCGTCATCGGATGAATTTTCGGCCACATTCACAGTCTTAGTCAACTGTTCTTGATTTAATTTGACAGCTTCATCAGATGGCGGATTGCTAGCCGAGCCCAATAAACTTCTATGTTGTCTGTATATATGAATACTGAGCTGGTGCGTATTGGAAAAAACAAAGCCACATATTGGACACTTTTTTTTAATCTCTGCACTTTTTGCTTTCGATTTACTTTTACTCTCAAAACTAATCACCTTTACTCTAAGACAACTTTTCTCCTGATGTCTAGTGACACTATTGCTCGATGTAAATTCCAAATCACATCTATCGCAAGTATGAATTTTTTTGTTATTAACCACTTTGACAGACATAAATTCGTTTTTGCTCTCTTTGGCTTCAGTGCTAGTGTCAAGTTTGTTTCTAGCTCGACTGCTTGTTCTAACCAGCGGCTTTTTTTCCTCTACTAGCTCTGTTTGAACATCTGTAGTCAAAGACGACCTGGTCGATCGTCTCACACATCTCTTTTCACTCTCGTCATTGTTAACCACCCTTTTTTTCACAACTTCTTCATCTAGATTTTCGCTAGCCATTCGTTTTTTTGTACCACGAACTTGCTCAGCATTGACATCATCAACAAATTGATCGACTATGTCGTTAACTAGCATCAAATCGTGCTTATCTGTTGCTTGAATTTGATCAAGCGAATCACTAATTTGCTCACTAAAATTGAACTGTCTATGCAATACACTGTCCCAGTACAAATTCAACAAATATCCGACTAGATCACAACCAAGATAGCCCACCGGTCCAGAATCTATTTTATCATTTTGGTGTACCAATTTCTCATGGTCTATATAATTGCTTAATTGATCAAATTTGTGCTTACACTTGTGACAATTTAAGCGATTTGTAAAGTAATTGCTTGCTTCGTTTAGCAAATACTCTTGGATAAGCTTGGCCGCATTCGATTCATTCAAGTTGGATATTTTTTTTAAAAGCTGTGTGTACAAGTCAGGAAAGCAGCATTTGAGAACCATTTGCACTTGAGTTTCTTTACTTAGATGTGAATTTAGATAATCTTTAACTTCTTTTGAATAGGACTTTAAGTCTTGCTTTGTGCCATCGACACAAAATGTCAAATTGTCGCATATATTTGACGATATGTGATTCAACGCAGACGTTTCTATATAGCTTAGATCTATTTTACGCTTCCAGTGCGTCTCTTTCCATCTTTTTTTTCTCAGCTCTTTTTTCTTTTTGAGCAATTTTAAATTCAATTCAATGCACTGATGCTTGGACAAATCGATTCGTTGCTCGAATTGTTTTTTGCACAGCTGACAAGTCCACGTTTTGGACTTGTTGTACTTGTCCGACGGAAACTTGTGGTCTCTGAAGCTGAGACGAAAGTAGTCCGACCAATTGATCAGATTCAAGTCGTGATCGGTAAGCTTGTTTTCGTCAATGTCCGAAATGAGCTGGTCTTTTTTGATCTCATTTTGATGACGCTTGACCAAATGCTTCAAATAGCATGACACACTCTCTTGGTCGCACTGTGTCTCATAGCTACAGTAGAAACATCTCAAGTTGCTGTTCAATAGGTCGTATTTTGTTTTGTTTGAGTCAAATTTAAAATAGTAGTCGAATGTGTTCTCGGTGGCGATCGGATTTTCCACTTGTCTAATCATCCATTCGCACACATCGCTCACTATTTGATCACTAGACTTATCTTCTTCGGTACGACTCAGATGCTCGTCTATCACATGGGTTTTGATTATACGATCATAGTCATATTTCGAATCGATTACGAACGCATATGTGCACAAATCGCATTTGATCAGTTGACGCTTTAGAGATTTTTTCATATTTTTTAGCTTTAAACTAAAACCAATGGAAAAAAAATAATCCTCTTTTTTTTTCACATCATCAGATAGCTTTAGTTCGACAAGGTCATCTGAATTTGGCTCATCGGCTTCCAATATTTCGGTGTCCGGCATGTGTGTTTTTTCCTCAGTATAGTCGATCTCGGTCTCAGGGTAGATTTCACTGCGCGACGACTCGTCGTATAGCTTAAAGCTCAGGTTGGCATAGGCCTTGTTCTTGGGCTTTTTTCTCTTGCCAGGCAAATAGGTTAGCAGCTCTTCGCCTTCTTTTATGCTTTTAAAAGTGAAATAGTTAATCTGCTGATTTTGCTGCATACAAATCACGTTGTATTTACGAGGATCGGAGGTCGAGCGAATAAAACGAAGCCAATTGCTGTCATTGGGATCGCTGGCGTCTATGTAGAATAGCGGCATTTGGCGCGATGACAGAATCGTCCAGACATAGTTCGGGTCGGCACATTGTGAAATGGACTTTTTGTGCTTTCCTTTGTAGCTGCCCAAAAATTGATCGGCGCTTATTTCGATGCGGCTAAATGAGCCCAGGTCGTTGGCCGCCAACGACTGTTTTAGTTCGACAAATATCGGAATTTCTAGTTCTATAAATTCGTTTGGGTTATCGCTCGATGACGTGGAGCTAGTCTCTTCAGCCATGCTCAATGACAAAGTATTTGAGCGATCACTCTTTTTTATGTCACAGCTTATTTAGACAATTTATAGGCTTTTATCAACAATGGAAAAATAGAGATAATTGTTAGTGAAAAAAGGTCAATCAATGATAGAAAATATTCGATATATATTTATATATAAGATATACAAATTTAGCTAAAATAATAACTTGCACTCTTTCAAACTAGAAGCTGCGTCTATTTTAGTCTTTTACTATCCAACGACTAAAAGACGGAAATATTTTAAATTAACTAAACTCAAATTTTTAATTAGAATTAAATTTATTATAAAATTTTTCTTTATTTTTTTATTGTTTATGTTTTTTAATTTTTCATTAACAAATAATTAATAAATTCTAACAAATAACAAAAATAATTTGTTTCGTACAAAAATTGAAATCTTACGTGAACAAAACAATAGAAAATAATAATTCTATTCCTTAAATTTGTATATATGTTAGCATAGGTGAATAGTATATAAAGAGTTATTATTATTAATATTGATCAGATGAGTAGTCACATAATTTCGTTTTAATTTATTTTAAATAGTGTCCGCATAATAGTCTGATTAAAATTAATTTAATAAAATTAAATTTAATTTAAATTCTAGTATACATTTATTTAGAAAATTAATGAATTTTGATTTAATGTTAAGTGTAACAACTTAATTTTTAATACAAAATTACTTATAATAAAATATAAAAAAATTATATTTTTGATTAATAAACTAATTATAAGAATTAATTTTAGCATTACTTTTATGACAGTTTTATCAAGACATAATCTTTTCTTTGAATTTCTTAAACATATGACTATTTTTTTTTAAAACGATTAGGTTTTATCTCTTAAAAAAAAGTTCAGTTATTTTCAATACACCACTTTAATGTTTTGATTTTATTTGAGGCTCTGTGGAATGTTTTTTTTTAAGGGATGTGTAAGTTCCTTTTCCTTTACTAGAAAGAAATCTTTTTACTTCTGCATCGGACAAAATTTTTTGACTTGTATTAATATACTATTTTGATCATTATATATATATATATAAGTAAAAGTAAACTTTCTGGATTTTTCAGGTCTCGCTATTACTTTTGAAGTCCGAAAGGTATAAATTTATTTACAGATTTGCGAATTTACAATATTATGATCTTTATTTTCTCTAAAATATTATATAGTTTTTTTCTTAAATAAATATAAATATTAATATATTTCATTAGAAACATTCTTAGTAAGTATTTAAAAAAATATAACTGAATAAGTTTTCCATTTAATTTAAAAACTATCTTTATTAAGAAACTTAATTCTAATTTGAGTCAAGAAACGACATATCTAGTAATCGTAAATCTCAAATTAATTTTATGCTTCATTCTTTTTCGGGAAAGTTCTTGTGTTTATTTTTATATCTTAATTATATCTCGAGATTACATATTTATGTCGCCTAATCAAAAGATCAGTTTTTTAGTTCATAGAATTTTATTTTTACTGATCATTTTTGATTCAATTAATTCAATTATCATTTTTAAAGATTTATTACCTTACCAATGCGGGGCATTTTTTAATTTAAATTTGTTTTAACTATAAAGCCTCATTCTATTTTGTCCAATTGGTATTATTTAAAAGATTTTGATCTATAGAAAACACATATTAATTGATGATGCTATTAATAAAAAAATTGTATTTTTAATTGATTAAAATTAAAAAAATGAAATTAATGATATTGTTCTTTTATTTTATTAAACTTTATTTTATACAAAATAAAAATACTCATCATCTTATGAGATTCTTTTTATTTTACAAATATTTCTAACTAAATATAAAAATAATCAAATATTTTTTTTTACTTGTAATAAACTTTCTTTTAATCAATTTATCCAAAAAACAATCAATTGCTTTAATAATAAAATATCTACTATTAAAATGAAGAAGCTGATATCCAAAATTTTAAAGAACAATTCTCTTTAGATTAAATGTCTTCAAAAAATTAAAAAAAAACTTTTTATATCGACCTTAGAAAACAATTGATTAATTTCAAAGCCATCTTGTATACACCTTGTAAGTCATGTCTATAAATAGGGATTTTTCTGAAACTTATTTACTATAATCGAAATAAAAAATTTGTTTTAATTATTTTTATATTGCTTTTTTTTTGATTAACTTAGAATTTTAAAATTCTAATTTTTAAAGAATATACTTAATTTGAGAAAATTGTTTTTATTTTAATAAAATTTAAACCCTTAAAGAATATTAAAGAAAACTTTTTTCTTTTTTAAATATATTTATTAAATTATAAAAATTGGCCACTTCTAGCCACATACAAAAAATAAAGAAAAAAGAAAAATACAAAGAAAATTATAACAAGATAGAAGGCGAGCTTCTGTCCTTTTGAATATTTTACACAGTGTTAAATACTAGTACTTGCTAAACGCATGAGATCAAAGTATTGCTCTGTGAAACTATAGACATATAAATTGGCTAGAGTCGGTGGTTTAGTTATTTAGAGAACTACAACACTCTGAATGAGCCTTAAACGGACACTATCTGTCTCTTATTTTAACTAATTGAATTGAGTTTAAATTTACTGATTGTAAAACTAACTATTTATTCGATTCTAAATGAAATGTTTGAGTTTTTGTTGTGATTGGAATATCAGTTTGATTTGAAGAAGTTGGAATTGAAAAAAGTTCTCTTTGGTTTAAAACAATTGAATTCCTTTCAAGTGTTAAAAATGCTTTCTTTCTACGACCTTTTAAAGAGTTCTTTTCAATATGTAAATAAAAATTTTGTAAACGATAGTAAACCCATACTGTATTCGACAAAAATTACATGTTTGCAAACAAATCTTTTTATTTTTATTTTTTTTCCTCCTTTCAATAGGTTACATGAACACTGACTCAACTGTTTGTACGTTTGATTGAAAGTCATTGGATGCCAAATATTCAAATACGCATGAAAACTTTCTCTTGAGGCCTCAAATTACATTTTTCTGATGAAGTTTTACATGTTAGTAAGTTAGCTAACTTTTTACTCCTAGATAAAATTTAAGACCTTTTGAAAAAAATTTCTAAAATAAAATAAATTTAATATAAAGAAGGTTATTGTATAATTGCTAAATTAAAATTTCTTTTATTCGTGAAATATCAAAAATTTAACTATTTGAAATTTGATCAAAATTTTTAGTTTGCCTGCAAAAATCTTATTACTTGTTTATAATCAAGAAACCATCTTTTTTAAATTAAAGAAATCATTTGTCACCATTCGTATATGGACCCTAATGAGAAACATCAGTAAATAAATAATACGAATAAAAATAGAAACATTAAAATTTTATTAAAATATTTGTTGAATAAAGTTTTAATCTATAAAAAAAAACTATTTTAAAAACATAACATGCAAATCAAAAAAAAGATGAGATGTCAAAAAATCCTAGTAGATCGAAAAAAAATATTGGTAAATAAAACTTGTTCATTTGAAAAAAGTAGTTTTGAGATAGCAATTGATATCATTGTTTAAACAAATTAAATGTATCATTGTCAATAATATTCAGCTCCAAGAATTGATTGAACAAATTTTTGAGAAAATACTGCGGAAAGCCGTTTGACTCGGTATAATTTTGTATTGCTTGCAGCACTTGTACTTGTTTTTCTTTAATGGTGCCACTATAACAATTTATTAGTGCTTTATACTTTTGAATAAACTCTTTTTGTTTGCCCAATTGATTTAAATCTGTTGATAATATGCTCTTTTCCACTGCGTTTCTAACAACACTTAAACAACAAAAAAAAAGATAAAAAATTTTTTTTTCTAGTTTACTTAGATTTAAAAACACAAAAATTTAATTATTATTACCAATTGGTCAATGAGCGAATAAATTCATTTGAATTGATCAAATTTTCGCCCAAATTTTCATTAATCCATTTGAATAGGTCATCACTTTCTGCGCCATCAATAGATATTTTTTTAAAAATGCTCTCCTCATATCTAAGCATAGGTCTTAAAAAGTCAAGCTCCCTGTCATCCAACACCTGAGCCAGTCTAGATCTATTCTTGTCAGCATTGTTGGGCAACATATCAATCAAGCAAACTTTTTCGTTTTCAACAAGTTCCTTTAGCCAAATCTGACTTTGTTGCAAATTCATGCCGGACTCAATTTTCAGTCGAATTAGTTGTTGCATTACTATAAAAAACAGTGGATAATAGGCACCATTTTTCATCAAGTCGGCCAAATAGCGAACTTCAATGAGTCGGTCTATGAGAGCTCGACTAATGTACAAGCCAATATTTGACTTGACACAATGGTGCTCCTGTTCCAGCTTGTTCAAATTGTCAAGCACTTTTTTCAGACTTGATTTTAGTAGACCGTTCATGCCCAATGTTCTTTCTATCTCGACAATCATTTGGCTTATTTTCAATCGATCTAAATCGCTTCGTTTGGACAAGCTCAGTCCGATCAAAACTTTTATAAAATCAACTAATTTTTCATTTGAATACTTTTTCAATTCGTCTAAATCGAGCTTATTTGTTTTCAAATAATTGTCAATGAATGAGTCAACTTGTTTGTTAAATGCTTCAGCATCGCTTGTGTTTGTATGAGAAACAAATCGATTCAGATCAGTGAAATGTTTAGTTGTTTGAGTGTCGAAAAATTTCGATTTTTGTATTTCAATTTGAATGGGTGGTGAGACCGATGGCGCCACAGATGAGCTTGATGACAGTGCCGAAATGCTCGACGAAGAATTGGATCGGGTCTTTTCGGCCTGAACGATTCTCTGCGATGGTCTAGATGCGAAATTGAAAGCGACAAAATTTGATTTTAGTTCATCTTTGGGATTTTTGTTTAGGTCTGTTTGAGACGAAGAGCTGGACGGACTCGAAGACAAGTCGTCCAGGTCTTCTTGGTAGTTGAACGAGGAATAGGCTGATTTAATTGTCACGTGACTTGGTGGCTTTGAGGAAAATGAGTTTATGGCGTTTAGGAGGGTCATGTTCGGCCGGGAGTTAATTTGTTCGTACATTTTGCTTAGGAAGGGGTTTAGTGTGGGACTGGGTGATGGCGTCGGCTCGGATGTTTTAAGCGCTGGCCGAAGATCGGTCACTTTTTGAGGCGCCTGATCGAGCTGGATTTTTCTCGGCTCCCAATTTTTCTTTCTCAAATCGATACAGTCCTGTATCATGAACTTGATGCGCATGGGCAATGCGTCCTTGCCCTGAATTGACTTGAGCTTTTCTAGTCTATCAAAGTACTGGTCCATTAGCTTTTTGGCTTCGTTTTGGTCCAATTTACTGCCAACACACGGCATCATTTTACACAAGCATTCAAGATCGTCGCACATGTCCGAGTATTTTTCGTTCTTGCCTTTTTCGAGTAAAGTGCGTATGCATTTGTGAAGAATGGCTTCGTTGAGCAAGTCAAGACGTCCGAGCTCACCAATAAATTTGATATTGCCGAGCATTTTTTTCTTGCTAATTTGCTTAACATGTTCGGCATAGTTTTCTGTGTCCTCGGTCGAAGCTTGGTCGGTAAGCGAGTAGTTCGCCCGATGGTCAAATTCGTGTTGGCAAACGGACAAAAGCAGCCGTCGAAATGTCGATATTTGAAGACAATTCGATGACAATGTGTCAAAGTCGGGCACAAATTTTTCCAAACGTTGACACAATTGAGCATACAGAGCGCTGTACGAGGGCTCATTTTGGGCCTTTTCGAAAATCTTTAATAAAAAAATTAATTTATTAAGAAGATTTGATCTAATTTTTCAAAACAAAAAAAAATAAATTTTTTCCTATCCTTATTTTAATTTTACTTTATTTTTGGAAAATAGAGATATTATATTTTTTAATTTAATTAAATGATCAAAGAATTTAATTATTATATTTAAAAAAATTGAAAATTTTTCTCGGAGTTTTGGAAAAGATTATTTCTTAAGCTTTTTTAATTTTATTATTTTTTTGTAAATTGACTCTTAAAGGCCGGTTGAAGGTATTTTCATTTGATTTTATTTGAAATAAAAATCAAATAATTTTAAAATTTTTTTGATTTAAAATGTGAATGAAAAAAAATTATAAAAAATGATATAATTTATTGAATAAAAAAACAAATAAAAGAAGTGACTAAAGGAGTTTAAAAGACCTCTCCGGCCTTTGAGTGTTGAGTTTTATTCTTTAAATTCATTATTTCTATAAAGGGTCTACATGACCAACATACTTTCAAATCTTTTCAACATACTAATAAAACATTTCAGCATACCTATTTTTCATCCAAGCATATTTACTTTTTAATATACTTACTTCTGAAAAACATACCTCCCTTTTTAAAAAACCAAAAAATTATTTAACATACTCAATTTTAAATAAAAAATATATCTGAATTAAATTTTTGTCAATTAGAGAAATTTTTTTAAAAAATATATTTAGTTTAATTTAAATTTTTTATCAATGCACTTGCTGCTTTTATTTGACCACCACGTTTGGGTTTGTTCAAGAAATTATTAGACTGCTTTTCAAAAGGAACTAATATTCATTTCCTTGCACAATAATTCATATTTCGAGTGTTTGTTAGCCAATTGTTTGCATTTGCTTTAATTTAGTTGAGTTATCTTCTAGGTCTGCATCCACATCGTTTATTTTTTTTTATATTTTTTTGATATGTTCGGTTTGTCTTATAAACGATATCTTTTTTCCATTTTTTTAAATTTATAAAATTTTTTTCAATTCTATTTTAATTGTAAGTGTGTTAAAAAGATTTTAGTATGTTATTAAGGTTTTTTGTATGTTAAAAATGCAAGTATGTTGTGATGAAAAATTGGTATACTAAAAAGTTTTGTCTGTATGTTAAAACAATAACTCCTTTCTATAAATGCAAACTTTCATTTAAGTAAAAAAAAAATCAAATTTTAATGTTTAAGCTAAAATTTTTTTTAAAATAAAATAATTTAAATTTGATAATTGTTTCATTGTAAATTGTTAATTTTGGAACAAAAATCAAAAACTTGCCTTTTAAAATTGAATATTTTTTTGATACACATACTTTGCCGAATAATAGAGAACTTTGGTTTTACAAAGTATGAAACAGCGAAAGGTTCTATTATACCTGGAGTAAAGGTTGTTTCGATTTAAAAATTTTGCTTTTTTTATTCCAAAGCTCATAACTTGATCAATCTACTATCATATCAAATGTAATGAAGGACTTTAAGAAAAAAAACGTCAGTAAATATTTTTGAAAATAAATTTCTAAAATAAGAGAAAAGAAATTATTTCATAGATTCTACTAGTAAAATTTTGAATTTTTTTTCTAAAGCCTGCAAAAGTTAATAATTAAAGCTAGATGCTGTCAGTGGCGGCCACTGGACTGCCAAAACTTGTTTTTAGCCGTTTTGATGGCGGTTTACTCAAATATAAAAATTCAATAGATAAAAGAATTGAATGTAAGAAAAGAAAAAGTTAAAATTTAGAATAAAAATTTTTTGAAAAAATTTCAAAATATTAAATAATTTCTAGAAATAAATTTTTTTAAATATTTATTCGTGTTTTTTCCTTTGTCACATTTGATATGATACCAGGTTGATGATAAGTTTTTTTTCTAAAATAATATAATAATATGTATATTTATAGCAAATTTAATTTAAAAAAAAAATATTTTTTTTTTAAAATTAAATTTTTTGTCTCACAATTTAAATAAATTACAATGATGAAAAAAAAAAATTTTTTTTAAAGATTAAAAGTTGATAAATCAAAAATTACAACTGAATCTTAACTAATACATTATCTCGGTGTTTTTTCACAAAGCAATGGCTAAATTTGAAAAAAATGTTCACTTACTAGAATAATGATAGCTTTAAGTATTTGTGAATTTTTGATGCTAAGGTTGGAAAATTCGGTAGACAATTTTTCGAATTTTTCTGGTGTAAGCCGATTAAGAATTCCTCGACATTTTCTAAATACCTCCTCACTATCTTTAGAATAATAATCTTGCGTTTTGGGCTTAAACGTTTTTGTTTGGTTGGTGTAATGACGATGATGTTGACTGTTGTCTACTCGATTGTTTTGTCTACTAGTTACATTGTTCGATCTAAGCAAAGCATCTCGTCTAAGTGCACTGGGAGGGATCCAAGCAGGGCTAAATTGATTTTTTGCAAGAACTAGGGACTCGTCCCTACCAGATGCATGTCGAGTGCTGCCACTAGGCGTTTGTCTTGTATTGTCCAGATTGATTCAACAAAAAATTAATCAAATGTTAAACGAGCGTTTGAAAAACAAGCGTATCTAATTTTCTTTGTAATTAGACCTTTGTTCTCTCACTAAGTTTTAATAAAATCGATAAAGTTGTTAGATTTGAAATCTATGAGTTTACAAAACAAGAAGTTGAAACTTTTGTTTTTTGTTATGTTCAATGAGTGAAATTTCTAGTCGTTATTTTGTTAATATATGAATTTTTATCTACGTAGTTAATCGCGTGACTAAGTACTTAGCAAAATTTATGATGGAGTAGAGTGCAAAAGAACCTAATTTATAATAAACAAAATAGTGCAAATATAACTTTACTTTTATGCTTAATTAAAATCTGAAAAAGCGAATTTTTATTTTTGTAAAAAAAATTTCGTCTACATTTAAAGGCAGTTCATGCTTTTTGAATGCTACTTTTCACCTTAATTGTATCAAGAGCTCTTTTAAAATAAACATTCTCTCTCTCTCTCTCACTCTAGCTTTATAATATTTTATAATCGTGCATGAAAAAATTATAATTATTTATTCATTTTTTACTTACCTTAAAGCAATTAATTTATCATTTTTGAATTTTTTTATAATCAATTTGTTAAATCAATACTAATACTAAAAGTCAAGAAAACAAATTCAAATTACTCCTTGACTTGTATCAAACAAATTATGCTTGGCATTTAAATTATAGAAATTCTATTATCTTGAAGAAAGGTAATCTGTAGGCATTTAACTTGATTAGTTCAATTGTTTAAAAATTTATGCGTAGAAAAAGAGTCTTTTATACGGTCATTTTAGATTTTTTTTAATTTAGTACAGTAGAACAGAATAAATTCAACTAATTTTTTATTAAAGATTAAAACAATCTCTGTAAATGCAATGTACTGCAACATTAATAAAACAACATTTTAACTTGCATTTTTAAGAAAATTTGGCTGTAGAGCATTTTGCATAGATATTGCATATTATTAGCAGACTTTAATTGTTATTCGAGACAACTTGGTTTGTTGGACTGTTGGACTATGTTACTTTTACATAACAAGAAAGAGCCTAAAAAAATACTTAATTTTATAGCATTAATTTAAAGTTCTTTTTTTAAAAGTAAGTTTGAAACAATAAATTGAAATATTTAGATTACGGGCATATATATGGTAATAGTGCAAATATTGAGAAATAATTTTACAAATTTGCTATTAGCAGTCGGACTAGAAAAGATAGAACATAAGCTAATGAAAGGAAAACTTGAATTCGTGAAAAGACTCTTAATTAGTAAACTCACATAGGGTTTTTTTAGAGCGTTTGAAAATAGTGTAATTAAAAAAGAAAAAATGAGTAACAAATCAATAATTAAAAAGATACTGGAATGTGTAGAAGAAGATCAAATCGAGGTTCGTAAAATAATGCAACTTGTAGAATTGAAAAAAAGGATCT
>PJRA01000309.1:413936-423953 GCA_016987375.1 Brachionus koreanus
TTGCACAGTTTTTGCAGAGCTTAGAATTCGTTTGTACAAACTTGCACAACATTGTACTGTATATAGGACTATTTTTGCACGACTAGAAAAATAATTATTTAGCTTTTCATTTTTGTACTGTAATTTTGGTACTAAGATTTCACATTGCCGAAAATAATCAGAAGCATAAAGATATGGGCTAAATGTTGGTTAAGCAAGAAGCTCGTAAATAAACTTGTATTCTATTTTTCAAATAATTCAATATTAATTTTGATTATTATTTGATTAATAAATAAATTTTATTTGTTGAAAAAAACTATGCCACAAGTCCATATAGCTTCCAGACTTAAAATAACATAGAATTTGCAGCGCCAGTATACATAAGTGCATAAATCCAAGAATATTTAAAGTATTTTTAAATTTATTAAAATTATCAATTTGTTTTTATAAGAAAAAAAAATTTTGTTTTTTAATTATTTTCACTAATTTGATCCAAATGAAATTCATATGACCTGTTTAATTAAAAAAAAAATTGTCTTAAGTTTCTGGATGAAAGTTGCTTGATTATTGTATCGCATACTTGTATCATTGTTTAATTTAATTTACTCTATTTATTTTGAAATAATTGAATAAAATTAATTTATACAATTTCACTAACTTACATAAAAAACCTTTTTGTATTTGAGCGAAAGATAGCAAAAATTTTGGAAATATTTTATTTTCCATTTGCTTTTAAGTAATTTAATTAAATATTTGAATATTTTTATTTTTTTCTTTTTTTAACAAATTTGCTTTAAAACTATTTTTAATTAAAAACTAATTTAGAAAAAGTTTATCCAAGGCGTTCCGAATGGCAGCGCCTTCTTTTCAGTTCTTATTTTTTGGTTAAATAAAATACTATTTATTTTTAATAAATAAAAGCTTATCTTTAAAAATAACCTATTGAAAACCAAACCAAAATACTTAAAATATTTAATTTAAACAAAAAAAAATAATCAAAAAATAGCGTTTTATAAATGTAAAATCATTTAATTATAAAAGTTTTTTGAAAAAAAAAAACGTTGACTTTTTTTAAATAAATAAACCTAATAAACGAGTAGTTGAATAAGTTGTTATTTCTACTCTCTACAAAGTCAACAAATTTTTTACATAAATAAAAAAAGTTGATCAAAAAACAGCAGCTAACATAGAATTTAGTGATTTAATTTGAGTCCAAGATTTGTCAACGCCTTCCTAAACTCTTTGTGATTTACTTTGCCTTGTTCATCTAAATTTTCAAATTTTTCAAAAAATATTTTAGCATCCATATTGGTATAATTGGTTCCAAATTTTTCATTTATCAATTGGAAAGCTTTTTTCGCCTTGGTCAACGAAATTTTTCCAGTTTTTTCTTTATCTGATTTTTTAACAATTTTCTCCAATACTTGATTTACTTTGTCCGCTGGACGCTTTTCTTTTTTTTGATTGTTCTTGACTTCACTCGAGTCACTCTGTTCATGATCACTATTGCCCGATTCGAATCGATGATTAATCATGACATTGTCGTCTAGATAATTGACAACATTGCCTCTTGGAAAATAGAATGCCACAACATAGATACCACCGTTGGTCGCCTGGCTGACTCCGACTCCCAATTTTTGTGAGGCTTTCCAGACTATTTGAGTAAAGTGGCTAGTTTTGGTAGGCATTGTCGGGCTATTTAAATCTATATTTGACTTATCTATCCAGTAGTTAAATATGTGTTTGGCATCGTACAGCCCATCATCTGACTCAAAGTAGTACAAATTTTCTCCCACAGTGTCATCTTCGCTGTTCTGCAATTTAGATTTATTTTGAGCCAAATATTTGGCGTGATTGAGCGCTTTTTGAGACAAATCGGCATCCAATTCTAATGGGTGTACGTTGCCAAATTTTTGTCTCAAATTGTTGTGTTCTGCCAAAAATTCGTCTGAAAAGTTCTGTTCATCACTCATCTTTTTTGAAGAAATTTTCCGTGACTATTTTCTTTAAAAAATGGAAAAAAATCTAAAATATACAAAAAATGCTTGATTGCTTTTTGATAGTTTTTTTTTTTTTTTACCAGTATTAATAGCAAGTCTTTTTAAATTTAAATTTTGAAAAGCTACAAAAATTGTATCTTGGTACAAACAAATTATATATATATATTTTTTTTTCATATCTATCGAGAAACAATTGAAAAGTTTTAGATCGTTTCTTTCATTTGTTTTATATGGTAAAACATTTTTGCTTGAGAGAGTTGCGTCAAATGAATAAATATGAAAAGAGAAAAAAATAAGATGGCATTTGAGGGCATCATTTTAAATTAATAAAATTGAGTAATGTGTAGGTTAAGAATTCTGATTGATACGCTTCATCAAAAGCACATGCTTTTTTTTATTTGTTTTAATCTAAAATTCAAAATGATGGAAATAATTTTTAGAGACTTAAATTTTTCAGGTATGTATAGCATATGTTTAAACTATATAGGCAATATTGTCTCGAATATATTTTAACTACTCCTTACTAGATTTATTTAATTATTTATTTGTTCTTTTGTACCGAGCTACTGCTCCTTAAGATAAAAAAAAAAATTTAAATAATAATAGATTAAAATAAAATTAAATAAAATATTGAAAAAATAATTCTAAAAAGAATATTAAAGGATACATTATATGTGTTTAACTAATTAAAAATGATAAAAAATGTAAAGTATTTATTTCCGAATGATGTTTATGTTTTTCTCATCAACCGTATCTTTATTGATACTATCAGAAGTTGTTTCATCTATCTTAAAATTCATTTTTATTGCTTAGTTTGTGTATTTTTTATTGATCAATAATCAATCAACATCTTTGCATCAATTACTATACAACGCTGAAAAAAATTTTATTGACTTGGCACAATTTAATTTGAGTTCGCGGACATATTTTAGTCACTTAGCTCAAATACCAATTTTTTAGATAGCAATCTGTTGAACAACCAATTTATCGACAATTTGATACCTAAGCATTACCACAACTCTTTTCTAAAAGCGCTGGTTTAAAGTAAAACGAAAACTTCTGTTAAACATATCCATAAATAACATACCAAAAAGAAATAAAACAAATTGCCAATATAATCTTCTATTATTATTTAAATGGAAAATTAAAGTGTCTGTTGAAAAGTCATGTTGCATGATCTTTGAAAAAACAACTAAATAAAATCAATTTTGACCGTGAAAATTTACAGTAACAGTTTAATGTTAGGTTCTTGGGAATTACGCTGGACCCGAAACTAACATTTAGCCCAGTGGCAAATGATTTAAAAAACGCTTAACATAAACAACATAATAAAATATATATAAATAAAAAATGGGGTGTGAATCCCATAAGATTAGGAAACCACTCATTCCATTCAAGTTGTATCATCTATTTTGATAGCCCTTTTAGACAAGAATCAGGAGACCTTAAACTACTAATAGTCTCGAATCGACTTTTTGAGTGAGAGATTTGTCAGGGCATACTGGTGGAGGAATATAAGAAATGCTTTGAATCAAGAAATATTGAATATCCTACTCCATTGTGTAATTGCTATCTTCTTTTTTCTTGAGTAATCATATGATTAAACATATGTAATGAAACTCTCTAATTTTCATTATATTTATTTTTTTAAATTATTTTTTCTATATTTTGATTTTTATCTTTTGATCTGAAGTTGGTACAGAAAACAAATAAACAAATTTAAATGAAAATTAATGCATTGAAAAAAAAATTGAACATAAAATTTTATTTTTTTATATTAATTAGAAGTAATTAGTAAAACAAAAAATAAGACAAAAAAAAAATCAATAAAATAATTTTGTCTCTAAATTTAAAATGCATATATAGCTATTAATAATTAATGAAGATCTAAAAAATTTTAATAATTCAATTTTTTTTTCTCTACCGCAGTTAGTCAGTTAGTCAATTATATGTGTGAATATTAAGATTATTCAAAAAACTTCTCTGAACATTATTAATAATAATGCAAAAAAACAAAAAAAAAAGAAAGAAAAAACTTATAAACAAAATTTTAATTTTATAGAATTATTTTTTAATTCTTAGCATAAATGATATCAAATTAAAATTATCATTATGTTCTCTAGCTTGATTATCTATTTCTCCACAAAAAACCAACGATACATTTTTTTTTCTTCAAGAACCTATTTTTTAATTTTTTTACTTATTTAAGACTCAAAGTTAAATTTTTGATTAGTTTTTTAAATTAAGCTGAAAATGAGCGCTCAACCAGCTACTACTGCCCGAATTTCCATTCGACCACAAACACTGCGCGAAGCCTATGATCCGCCAGCGAACGTGCTCGAAGTGGACGTAATCAATCCGGAAACACACGGCATAGCAGCCAAACGGTACACTGACTACGAAGTTCGGCTAAGAGTAAATTTAGCATGTTGCTTTGGGTTATTTTTCTAATCTATTTTGAAAAGACAAATTTGCCAGTTTTTAAAACTAAAGAGTCTAGTGTTAGAAGAAGATTCAGTGATTTTGAATGGTTGAGAAATGAACTGGAAAAAGGAAGCAAGGTATTTTATTTTCTAAGAGTTAATTTTATTTATTTAAATTAATTTTTTTTAAGATTGTGGTTCCTCTATTGCCGTCAAAAGCTTGGAAGAGACAGCTGCCGTTTCGAAATGACGATGGAATTTTTGAAGATGATTTCATTGAGGAAAGACGAAAGGGCCTCGAACAATTTATCAACAAGTTATTGAAAAACAATAAGCTAAATAAAATATTTATTTTGTTTTTATTTTAGAGTGGCATGTCATCCACTTGCGCAAAATGAAAGATGCTTGCACATGTTTTTACTCGAACCATCTTTAAACAAAAACTATACTCCAGGCAAAGTCCGAAATACATAAAAACTCAAAATTTTTATATTTATTTTTAATGAAGAATTTTTTTTTTTATTAAAATTTTTTTCTTTATAAATGTCAAAACTAAAAATTTTGTAGCCCTTGATTGATTTTGCCTAGGTTATACACAATGTTGAAACATTAATAGACATAATGCTTATTTTTCTCTTATTCGGCATTTACATGTTTATGTTGAATTTGTCCAATATTTTTCTTTGAAGAATTTTAATTGTCTTAAAAAAAATAACCAAAAAAAAATGTATAAAGATTTTGAATAAAGTTATTTAAAAAAAAATTAACTTTTGAATGCGCTCAGTGCGAGCAATAGTTTTAGTCATGTGATTTTTTCACTTAATTTGGTTTCTCAGTGTGCATTGACATAGCCTTTAGTGAATAATAATCAACTAGTTTCGAATAAATAAAATTTAAATTTTATTCATAAATTATAATCACTAAATTCATAAATAAAATATAATATACACTCAATTGCTCAATTGTCATAGGTATGTGGATTAGATTCTTCTTAGTCCTATCTTAATTTGTTTTTCAAAATGCATTCACCTTATCTCACTAATTAGTAGTAATCATGTGAAAATTCAACTTTGAAAATTTTATAAACATTTTTTAAAATCATACATAATTTAGATTTAAAAGATGAGTTTTAGTCAAAATCTAAGCAGTGGCCAAACGGCTAATAGCAGCCAAGTGTTGATCGAAGTTTTGGAACCGCAGAATCACACGATTGGCAACAAAAAATATACAGATTATTTAGTTAGGACCAAAGTAGGCTTCTATGATCTTTTCTGAAAAAAATAAATGGCTAAAATTTTCATCATTTATTGACACATAAAGACAACACTGCCAATTTTTAAATCAAAAGAGCTTTCGGTACGTCGACGTTTCAGTGATTTTGAATATTTAAAAACAAAAGTGGAAGAAAAATTAAAAGTTGTTATTTTAAAATGTTATTCTAAAAGTTTTTTTTTTAATTTTTTTGTTGATCAAGTAGATTAAAGCTCCTTCATTGCCAGACAAAGCTTGGAAGCGTCAAATTCCATTCATGAAAGAAACTCTGTTTGATGACACTTTTTTGGAAGAGAGACGTAGGGCACTAGAGCAATTTATAAACAGGTTTTTTTAAGTTTTTTTTTAATAATATTATAAATTTATATATTTTTGATATTTTTTTTTTTGAAGCATTTCAGATCATCCCCTGGTACAAAGTGACAAATTATGGGTATCATTTTTACAAGATGACGAATTCATCAAAAATTGAATAAATCATCTACGAGTATGTGAACGAGTGTTGTATTAATTTGAAAAAAAAAATGCAACAATTTTAATTTTAGCATTTTAAATCATTTAATTTCTATTAAATATAAAATTTGCATTTTAATTTATTTTTATAACTTGATTGCAAGCTTAATAGCTTTATTTATAAGCTAAAAAAAAAATTTCATATTTTTACATTTTTAAATGAGTGCAATCAAATTAATTGTTATATCATTTTTAAACTACTTATATCACTTTTTTTTGAATAAAATAATTTTAATTGAAATAAAATTTATTTGGTAGCAGTAAATATGGTTTATCAAGCTTATCGGTTAAACGACAATTATTCACTGATGCTTAGAATTGAATAGTGATATTTTCTCTATCTTTACTCACAATTGTCACTAGATTAATAATCTTTTTTTAATTTAATCAATTCTAGTTTAAATATTTTGCCTTTAGGCTTTGTTTTAGTGACCAAATGAAAGAGTCATACTATTCTTACTTTTGCATGTATATTTAAATGCACGTCATGTACATGAATCATGAAATAAAAAATTTAAATTTGATAAAATGTGTTGACTTATCAAGTCAAATTTTATTTTATTTAAAAGCTAAATTTAAAATCAAACAACAGGATATTGAGTTGTTAAGAAATCTTATCATTTTTATTGTAAAATATCAAGGGCATTAATTAAAGTTTTCTTAATGCTAGATAATGTCAGCTTTATGAGATAAATTTATTTATTGCGATTTTTGAAATATTTTTTTTCCTTATTAGTTGATTAATTGAACTTTGAAAAAACTTTTAAAATATCTGTCAGGTCAATTAAGCTATTAATGTCAAATGGTTTTGTGCTGTACCATCTAGATATGCCATGGTATTTATTTTAAAAATAATAAACAATTTTTTTTTAATTTATACAATTAAAACTTTTATCCTATAAATACTTTTTGTTTATTTTAGTTTTCTTTTTTTTCTAATTCGGATTAAATGAAATTAAAATTTTCAAATTAAAACAAAACTCTTGAGTTTATTTTTTCAATAGCGATTAAGATTAATGTAAATTTTTTTTTTCCATACAGGTTAATTTAAATATCAACTCGTTCGGAATTAAACAAACAAGCATTTAAAATTAACTCAAGCGCAATTGCCAACTGTTCTTTTATCCAGGCATATTTATTAGCCAAATTTTTTTGCTAAAATAATTTTTTTTTCAAAAAATTCAAAAGCAAATTAGATTGATGATGACGAATTCCTTGCCATATGTATGAATTTTTAAGAACAAGTCAAATTGTTTAGAAAATATTATGTTCTAAAAGTTAAAGATAAATTCATTTATTTACTATTTAAAGACGCGTTTTATTTTTTTTTAAAATTAAAACAAAAATCTATCAATAGATAATAATCAATGAGACTTATTAGAATAATTTTGTTTGTTTTTGTGTGAGTGTGTGTATTTATTAACAATTATTTGGTCAGCTTTGACATATATTTTGAAGTGAAGCTAGTTATTTTTTTATTATCCATCAAGATTAGTTAAACTTTATAAAATCCAAAAACAATCATACTTAAATCTAATAAATGTATGCATTAATGACTTGCTAAGCTAGAAATTAGCGGACATTTATCTAAATTTTGAATTTTTAACTCTAATTTAGATTGAAAATTAATATATATATTTAGTATTTTTTTTTGTTTCTATTTATGTATATGGAGCATGAGTCAATTTAGTTCAAAAAGCCTAATATCGATTTTTGAATAGAACAAGAAACTACCGTTCCGGTTAGAGTAAATTAATCAAAGTAGAAAAAAATCTCAGAATCAATTAAATAAAGTGAGTGGTGTTGAAGTCTGATTTTTGTAAGGAAAAAAATTTCAAGTCATGAAATGTGATAAAAATGCAGTAAATTGTGTAAGAACTAATTTATACTGATTCAAGTTTTTGTTAATATTATTTATATTGATCAATGTGATGGTGTCCCGGATGAGAAAGCATTTTTTTTTTAATTAAATTATTTTTCTTGTTAGAATATTTAAAATTCTAAAAGTAAATGTTTATATTTAAATAATAAAAAAAAAGGTTTCAATGTTTGTTTAAAAAATAATTTACGTAATTTTAGGGATTTTATATATTTTTTTAAAGCTTGCTAATATTTTAATTGTTAATTTTGAAATATCACGATTAAGCCAAAGTGGTTGAGCATAATCTAGCTATTTTTTTAATAGCGATCACATAGGAACCAGAAAAAAAATAAAATTTATAAACACTAAATAACATAGTCTAATGTTTTGATGCCTGTATTTTATACTTTATATGTTTCAATTAATTAGCAATAATTTTAAAATTTTATTTTTACAATTAAAAAAAAATCTTATTTTTAAGTAATTTTATTTACAATGACGCAATAAACTAGAATGAAAAAAGATTAGGTCACTTGAGAGCGCTTATCGCTGGCGGGCCTCGAGAATTCTTCTTCTAATAATCTAAGTCATCTTGGGACGTTCTCATTCTATCTTAGTCACCTGAAGTCAACCACCTGAATTTAATTAGATCAATGATCTATTGTTCTAAAAAAATTCAGCAATAAAATTATAATTATCGAATTATAAATTGAAATATTAAATCGATAATATCAATAGGCCAAAGGCTATGTTAAATAAAAAGTGTTTTAAATTAAATGTAGGCCAAAGAAGCTTTTTTTTTCATATTTTTTTTTTCTAATGGACATTAAGTAAATACAACATTAGTTCTAATTCCGTTTTAAATATGTAGGCTAAACAATTAGGCTTTTTTTTTGTTTCTTATTCCAGTTTGTTTTTATGTTTAGAAAGAAAAAAATGAATTATTTTCTCATTTCAACAAGCTCTTGAGGGAGGTCTAATTTTGGCTGTGTCAATCAAAAACCAAAATTCAGCAAGGGACCCACTCTAAATCGCAATTTTACCATCTACCTTAATTATATAAGTATATTTCGTGAATTTGATTTTAAATTATTTAGTTCATCTACTTCCCTAATCAAATAAAACAAATCAATAATTCTGGACTAAGTCTAAAACAAAGACTGCTTTTTTTTTTTTGTTTTCTTCATTTCTTATTAATAAATTTTTCATTTAAGTTATTTTTAGTAATTCCGCATAATGCAATTTCATCCAGAAAAAAAAAGAAACTTTCCTTTTTAAGCTGTAATTATAATTGTTATTTGAAATTGTTTTCTTTTAATTCTTTTTTCAATAATAAAAGTATTTAAAATAAAACAAAAATGAGATTTGAATTAGAATTTTTCTTTCAAATAAATATTTTTTTGGAAAAAGTTGGGCTCAATTGTTTGTGTTTTATTTTGGCGATTAAACGGCAAATGATATGAAATTTTTTTTGTCTTTATAACTAAATATTTAATTTTTTGGACTTTTATTTGTGTTTCTAGGCAATTAATAAATGTCTAGTTACATCTCTCCTAAGAAAAAAAAAATTATCAATTTTTATTTTAACATAACATAAACATTATTAAGTTTTAATAAAATTTTAAAATAAAGTAATTTAAAATTTATAAAGTTATTCAGTTTTTAGTTCAAATAATTACAGTTTTAAAATGAAGAAAAAGACGAATGTGTTTTATTTTTTCACAGTCATTTAAGCCAGACGCGTTTTTATATGTGACCGTGACGAATGGTTTATGCTCGTTCAGGCTCCATTTGTTTCTCACATAAAACAGTGCTGAAAATTAATTCTTTTATTGCATTCAATTTAAGTGTCAGATATATTTTCTTATTAATTAATTTGTTCATGGTTCCTAAGAAAAAAAAATATACAAATAAGACCAAGCTGAATAGAACCAATGGTCCAAAAGTAAAACAGTCTTTTAATTTTCTT
>PJRA01000309.1:429367-449169 GCA_016987375.1 Brachionus koreanus
ACAAAAACAAAAATTATTTTTCTATTTGTTTAAGGAAAAACAAAAAACACGTAGTGAAATGAAACCTGTCATAAAAGATTTGAAACAAAGCTCACCAACAAAGCCGTTTGTTAGCAATACCTCAAATGGTCAGCAAACGACCGCGCATCAGCAAATACTGCCAATAATAACCAATGCAGGCTCGCCACTTTCTCGTACTCATAGCAAAACGCCCGGCTCAAACATCAGCCGAGCAGTATCGCTCAAGCCCGAGCACACAACACCAATTCCGAAATTTACCACACCGAGAGCCGATCGCGCTGCTTCGCCAATCAACGAACTGCCCACTCAGTACTCAGGCGCCATAAAAAACTTGACCCAAAAATATAAGACTATGCATCTAGCTACATCAGTGGACGCCAACATTTTCAATAACACTGCTACCATTCATCACACAGCGCCATCGACTCCAGCTAATTTAACAACGCACAACAGTGTAAATTTGGGCCATACTTTCCGATCAAACTATTTAAATCAGTCGATTGAGCCGACTTTGTTGGCAAAAAATGACACTGTAAACAGTGAAAACGACGATAGACATAGGACTGGCTCGTCAATTAATCGATCGGTGTCTAATACACCCGCTTACAGGCCTAATGCCGAGTGGACCCAGTTTATCAAGCTTAACAGCCAAAAAAACAAGCAAGACATGAACAACAATGAACTAAACGGTGCTACTAACAATGAGGATGCATCGCCTTTACATCTAAATAGCACGGCTTCGAACAACGCGTCTACAGGATCTTCCTTGCACATGCCAGTAATTACCTATAGCAACAACAATAATAACAATAATAATAATAATAATAGTAATTCTTCGACTAATACAAACAATATGATGCCCAAGTCGGCCAGAAGTCCAATTGTCAAAAAATTATCGTCGCCAATTAACTTGCCATCAATTGATACTTCCATTGGTAGAAACACTCCATAAGACCATACTAAATAAAAAATATTTTCAAATTAATTAGAATTTACTTATTTATTTATTCATTCAATTTTGGAATTTAGAATTTTTAAAAAAGATATTTAAACTTTAATTTGGTTTATTTATTTGGCCTGTGCGCGTTTAAATTCTCAATATTCAACAATAATATATACAATAAAAGCATATAGAAATAAAGCGTATGTGTAAATAGATAAAAAAAAACTTAAAAAAATAAATAAATATAAAAATTTATCTATTCCAATTATTTAAAGTTAAACAAAAAAAAATATTTATTTTAAAAAAAAAATTTTTTTTTTTCTATTTTTTTTATTAAAAATTTTTTTTTAATTATTATGTTCAAAAACTTGTCTTCAAGTTAAAGCGAGTTCAATTAAATTTATTATGCAATCAAACGCTATTAATAAATATTACAAGCATATTTTTTATTTTTATCTTTTTTATCTTAGAACTTAATTCTTAATTAATCAAGCATTTTGGTTTCTTAAACCAAAAAAAATTGCCCTAGATAGATTGAGATTTAAGAGCTGAATTTGAATTAAATATTTTGTGTTAATTAGGTTTAAAAATTTAAATTATTTTCTTATTGACATTAAATTCTTTATTCTTGTTTCTTAAAATAAAATAGCTAGATTTTATTTTAATCTTGATTGTGATTTGAATACAAATAAGCTTAAAATTTTTTTTATTTAGGTTAACTCAAGAACAAATTTATAAAATAAAATGACCTTAGATATTAAAAACTTTTTGAAGTTAATAATTGATTTTTATTTCTACAATAAACGGCATATTGATGAGCAATCCAAAGAGTTTATCTTTAGATTAGAAATTTAATCTTTAAATAATTTTAATATAAAACGCTTTACTTGCTATGGAAATTTGACTCTCAAAGGCCGAAAGGGCCTTTTGAACTCGTTTTTTTACTTCTTTTCTTTGTTTTTTTAATCAATAAATTTAATAATTTTTTATACAGTGGTGATTTGATATACGGATCCATGGTAAATTTACGCAATAAATGTGAAATTCAGAACGAACAAAAATTCTTCCTTTTCAAATTTACACAAACACTAAAAAAAATACTGCAACAAATTGCAACATACTTTTTTAACTTAAAATATTTTTTCGTATCTAAAAAATTACAAAAAGTAAAACACCAAAAAACGAATAAAAATTAAAATATATTTTTTCTACCTTATTTTACTTGTTTTTGTGGAATTTAGTACAGTTTTATTTTATTTATTTTTTACCAAATTTCACAAAACCTTTTCAGTTTTTTTCAATGAAAATAAAAATTTTTTGTAATGAAAATTAAATAATATTAAACGTAAAACAAGAATTGTAAAAATCGGTAAATTAACTTTAATTTAGACAAATTCACGCTAAAATTTAGTTAATTTACCATCTTTTGCGTTAATTAATGTAAACTCCAAAAATGCCAAAAAAATTTCAAATTTTGCTGTTTTTCATAAAATTTTGCTAAAAAATATTATTTTGTCTATCAAAAAATTTTTTTTTTAATATAATTCTTTAACCATTTTTTACGTAAAAATTGGTAAAAAACAAAAATTTTACTTTTTTTTTCTTAATCATTTTATTACTTAATAAAAATTTAATATTTGAATTTAATTTTGAATTTAAGCTTAAAACTTAAAAGTCTTTGTATTGAAATGACATCAATGTCATTTAATTAATAATTATTAATTGATAGAAGTTTACTTTTTGTAATTTTTTAGATACGAAAAAATATTTTAAGTTAAAAAAGTATGTTGCAATTTGTTGCAGTATTTTTTTTTAGTGTTTTTGTAAATTTGAAAAGGAAGAATTTTTGTTCGTTCTGAATTTCACATTTATTAGCTTAAAGTTAATTTAAAATAATTTAATAAATTAACAACCAAACTTTAAACTATTTATAATCAATAATTATTTAGATTTAAGTAAAATAAACAAAAAAATGATTTTTAGCTTTTATTAGACTAAAAAACTAAAATTAAATTTATTCTCTAACTAAATAACATTAAATAGATCAAATTACGAAAAATATCCAAAAAAAAATTTAATTCAAATTTAATTTCATATTCAAATAATCTCATGCATTTTATTTTGTAAAAATTGAGTATCTATAGACAATTTACCAAGGATAACCATTGAATGTATTGTGTGTTAAATTATTTGACTCAAATGTTGGAGGAAAAAAATTTGGTAGAAAATTATTGTGTTCAGAATTATTCTGAATAGTTGGTAGGTGATTTTGAGTGTTATTTCTAACCATATTATTAGGTGGCACGCCAAGAAAATTGTTCAAATTAGCTCGTCTCAAAACTTCTTCTTGATTTAACATTGGTAATGCTTGATTTACATTAGGAGCTCTGTGAATTGGAGGCTTTTCCTTTTTATCGTTTTCAAATTTTTCAAGAAATATCTTTGGATCAAATTTAAGTTTAAAATCGATTTTGTGAGGAAATTTTTCCATAAACTCTTTTAGAGCACTTTCATAAGCTTCTTTCATTTCTTTCAAATGGACCTTATTGGTATCGTTGAATTGAGTACATCTTAATTGAAATATTTAAGCATTTCCGATTCTTAAAATATTAATTTTTAGAAAATTATCTTACTTGCTCTTGCGAAAGTGATCATAATTCTCTATAGGCATTCTACACAAATAACACATTTTTGCACCACATTCACAATGCATCATATTACAACCCTCCTCCTTATAGAATCTTTTATTGCAGCTATAGCACACTCTTATCATTGCTTCATTCATTTTATTCTCTATCCAAGTGCGCATGTTAACTTCAGTTGTGTTTTTAAGTTCTTCGCAACTCAATGGTAGATGATTAGGCTCTTTGCACTTTCGACATGTTTCTTTCATGCATTCAGGATTCAAACATGAAAAGATTTTGTCGTCTGTGTTATCAATAACGGCTGCATAATCACAAAACGGACAAGTTTCCAAGTTTTCCAAATTCGCTCTTTGGATTTCTTTAGAGCATATTTTTTTGTTCATTAATTCGTTGACTCTTTTTTCGAGAACTTTTTCCAATGTTTCTGCTGAAAACTTTGAATTACAACCATCAGAATGAAAACATAGAAATTCGTATTTCATTTCGCCAATATTTGTTTCAGCATACGTTTTGATGCAACTCCTTTTTTTTAAATAATTTTTAAACTAAAAAAATTCTTAGGAACAAGAGTCTTTACTTGCAAAAAAGATGACCTCTATCACATGATAGCAAATCTTCAAATAAAAGCTCATTATCAAAGCAACATGGACATTCAAACAAAGAATTCTCATTTCTGGCTTTCACAATTTTTTGTTCTCTCTCTTTTGTTTTTTTTTTAATTTCATCTAGAAAATAAAAGTATTCTTTAAAACTAAAACGTCATTTGACTTGACTTTGAAAAGACTTTAAAATGACTTTTTTTTTTGACTTTTGCACAAGTCTGATTTTAAGTAAATTAAGAAATAAAATGACTTAAAAAGACTGAAAAGACTGAAAAAATTTTATAATTAATTTTTTGTATTTTGATTAAAAAAAATGATTTTTATATCAAAATTTAAATATTAATTTTGGTAAACTTAAAGATTTGAGCTTTTGATTTACAGTAGTGCTACGATAACTGTTTTTTACGTAAATTTTTACCATAATTTAATAAATTATTTTTTATTTTTTTTTATTTTAAAAATAATTACAAAATTCTTAAATAAAATGAAAATTTACTATATTTTTCATTTAATTTAAAAAATGCTGCTAACACTTTTTTGTATTTTGAATTTATTTTAATATATAATAAAAAAATATATAAAATTTTACAGATTTCAACTAATATGCAATTAAACTGTTGATTAGAGCAAAATAAATTACCTTTTACAGTTTGTTCATTTTTTATGTACCATAATTCACGTAAAAAATCTTCGTCTAAACTTTCTGGATACGATAGGGGAGCATTAGCTTCATTCAAGTAGATAAATCGTTTTTTTTTATGTTGAAAATTAACTTTAAAAACAAAAAAATAAATTTTATCTATATATTTAAAATGTAAATTTAAAATGGCATACTGCTAGTTTTTAGGCCACATCTAAGTTTGAGACTTTTTTCTTTAGATGTAAGTGCATCTCTCAAAATGTTATGGGCTAAGACCATGGAGTAATTTGTACTATTGAGAATTTTTTCAACTGATACTTGCGACAAATTCAAAAACGAATTGACTAAAAATATTTTGCTACAAATTTTATAAGATTCGCTTCTTTTTCTATTCTGATCACAAAAATGAGCAATTGGATCCGAGTGCATCTTGCAAATATCATCAATTTCGTATTCCCTATTCAATGCTGATTGAACAGAATCTGTTTTCTTCTTTTTTTCAATGATGTCTTTAAGTTTAGGATAGTTTTTTGTATCGAGAATTTCATTTATTATGTCTTGGACTCGACTTTTCGGGCTGCCTGAGTGAATTAAAAGCTTTTCTCTGATAAACTCTGGATCACAGTCACTTATTACTGAACTAATTTGATTCAAGTGAATTTCATCAATATTTTGATCGCTTTTATCATCTTGTGTTTCACTGTCGTCATCCTCTAATATAATACAATCAAATGGATCTGAGTCTAGTTTAATTTTTTTTTGCTCTCTTATCACTTCATCCAATATCTCAATTGAGAGAGTTCTTTTAAAAGAATCCATCTAAATAAAATGTCAAAAATTTGGAAAATTAAAAAATTAAGAATTAAATTTTTTTTTTTTTATAATTGCTTATATTATATTATTTTTTTTAATAATGAGGTGAAATTCCCAAATTTTATACGCAAAAAGCCAAATTAAATTGGAAAAATGATTAATTTTAATTATTTTTACAGTTTTTGGTAATTATGCATTTTATTTTAATTCAAAAGACAAAATAAGTGCATGAGTATACACATTTTTAATTTGTTTCATGCATTGGAAAATATTATCAATTTTAAAATTAAAAAATGCACTTCTCAAAGTCAACTAATCGGTTGTTGATTACATTACTAATTTTGATTAAACTCAATCAGTATCAAAGTATTATTATATCACAAAATGTATATTTTTTCATGGTGCTTTTTTTAAAGGTGTTAAAATTCCTTTTTTTGATACGATCAAATGCAAATTTTATGAATGCTGTCAAGAGCCTTATTTATTAAGAAACTATACCAAATTGGAAAATTTACTAAATGAAAAATTATATGGACAGCCTTTGGTGAAGAGCACTCTATTGACTTCAATAAAAGGCCATCTTGAGCTAAAAAATCCATCGAAAGCCTTGGTTCTGTCTTTCCATGGGTCGGCTGGCGTTGGCAAGACTTTTGTGTCACAAATTTTGGCCGAAAGTCTTTACTTAAAGGGTACAAAAAGCAACTTTTTCAAATTTTTCATAGCCACTAAAGATTTTGATCTAAACCAAAAAATAGACCTGTACAAGGTAGAATATTTTTTCAAAAATAAAAAAAAATTTATATCTATTTAGGAAAGATTAAAAAAAGAAATTGAAGAAACTGTTAAAAAATGTGAATATAGCTTGTTTGTTTTTGATGAGACGGACAAAATTCCAATCGGTTTGTTGGACACTATCAAGGCTTACATTGATTTTAACCAAGAGCTTGAAGGCATCGATTTCAGAAAATCAATTTTTGTATTTTTAAGGTGATAAAAAATTTTAAAAAAATTTATTAAATTGAATTTTTTTTTCTAATTCAAGTAATATTGCTTCTAAAAAAATAGCCGATCTAACTCTTGAAATGGACAGTCGAAATTTGCCTCGTCAAAAATTTGAACTTAAGTCTTTTCAACAGTCAATTATAAAGGACGCTTATTTTAACAAAGGTGCAGAAGACAAAGGCATGTTCCATGCTAGTATTATTGATAGCTGGCTTGTTGACTATTTTGTTCCATTTTTACCATTAGAACGTAATCATGTCAAAAAATGCATTTCAAACGAATTAAAAAAATACGATTTTAATGATAAAAATTATTTCAAAACTAAATCCGAACGAGACATTGATGAAATAGCCGACGAACTAACCTATGAGCCTAATGGTTTGGCCAAATTTTCCTCTTCCGGTTGTAAACGAGTCTCAAATCTAGTTCGAAATCTAATCATACAAAAACGATATTTAGTCAATGATGAACTATAATTATTTTTCAATTAATTTAACTTCAAGCAAAAAGAAAATATATTTCCTAAATTTTTATTAAAAATTTTTTTTTTATCTATTTAAAAATAAATTAAAAAAAATTAGTCATATTTTTTTTTAATTAATTAAGATTAAATCTTTGAACAAAAAAAATAAATAATGCTAAAATTAAATAATTTGTTTTTCTTGTAGATGAGTTTGATCTAATGGCCAAGAGTTTGCCATTACACAAATCAGTACGACAACAGCTAATATCCATAAAATCAGCATTTGGTAGAGAGAGATTAACTCTGTAATCGTTCCATATGTTTGAAAAATTAGCTTTATTGCAAAGTGATGATGACAGACATTGGCCTATAGTTAGACTTGTCTTATTTTCTTGCACCATAATCGACTTTAAACAAGTAATTTTAAAAATTTATTTAAGAGTGATCTTACCGCGCATCTATCAAGTCCATTCTCGCAAATGGTTTCATTAGACTGGCTTTGGAAACAAGAATCACATGAGTAACACTTCAAACTAGTATACACTTTAATAAGTTGACTAACTAAATTTTATTTTTTAAAAAATAAAATTAATAATTTTAAACTTGTCCTACTTAAAAGTAACGCTATCCATAACTTTGTCATTTTATTTGGCTAAAAAAAGATAAATTTAAAATAGAAATAAAAATGATGAACAGTTTGTTTTTTTGTTTTTTATTTTCAATTTTATCTAAAGTAATTCGATAAATTAATTGATGTTCTTGAATCTAGACAAAATGACTAGATTCGGTTTATGTTACAAATAATTAGTAAATAGTAAATTTAGTTTTTTAATAAAGTTAAACATTCTTCAAGGTTTTTGATTGCTGTTGTAACGTCGTCATATTGTAGAGCACTTTGGGCGTATTTACATAACTTCTGAGCTTTCTGCATTACTTCAACGGGAAGTGAACAAGCAGCTTGATGATCTTCATAGTTATCGTAATTTGTTTTGTTGGTAGTAGCCTCGGGTTGATTTGAGTGAATTGCCTGATTAGAAATGTCTTGTTCATTGGTTTGTTTGCTATCATCATCTTCAAATCCCTCACGGAAATTCTCTTAATAAAAAAAAAATTTTAAAAAATTTATTTATTTATTTGATGTTAAAAACCTCCGACTAGAGGTCCGGGTATAGGAGTCTCTCCAGTCTGAAAACATTTGTTCAAATACATAGCTTTTCTTTTAGCATACTGTTTTTTTATAACCAGCTACAAAAATATAAATGAAATAAAAATTTAGTTTTTTTTTTTTTATAAAATTTAATTATACATCTTCTGATAGTTCACCGAAACAATTCAAAATATCAAACAAAAGACCAGCAGTGTAAAATTGTTTGACTAAATTTTTGGTAAACAGAGCTTGTCTATCATCCTCATCGGCTTTGTCAAATATTCTCAAGGCATACTTTTCGACACAAGCCTGTCCGACCATTTCAGAATGAATTGTCTCATCATTGGGATATTTTTTTTTCAACTAATAAAAATAATTTTTTTTACTTATTTTCAATTAATTCTAATAATTACGGCTTCTAGAATGTCCATTAGTTGAATTAGAAATTTTTTGCAATCAGGCGCTGATTTATTAATTTCCATTCCCTTTTGCACTGAATACAAACGACAGTAGTAACCGACACACACTTCATTTTTTTGATCTAGTTGACTTGCAAGGGTCAAATAAGGCTTTATTTGCTTCAAAGCTTCTGGAACATTAGTCATTTTTAATCTAAAATAAAAAAACTAATAAAATTAATTAAAATAAATAATAATTTTGAAATTATTTCTATTATTCTAACATGCATATTTTATTCACATATTATTAACCTAATAGCTGTTTTTATAATTTTGAAAAAAAAAGTTTAAAAACAAATTAGTTTTGATTTATAATATATTTTTATTTTAAATAAAAATTTTAATAAATTTTGACTTTAGTTATTTATGTTTCACCATCTCATATTTTTTTGTCATCAAATGAGAAGTTTATTTTGCACCATTTCTTAAAAAATCAACAATTTAAAAAAAGCAAAAAAAATTGTGAAATTTAGCAATGGAGAGTCAATCTCGCACAGTAGATTATGTGGTCAACGACCCGAAATGCTTACATGAAATTTTGCGCAACGCCAACATAAATGTAACCCTGAAAGACATCAAACAGCCTACTGTAAAACTGGATTATATTTAAAGCAGAAAATTTTTATTTTTTACAATTAAGATGGACTCTTATTTGGCCATTTACAAAAGCTTTATGGAAATGTGTTTTCTGATAAAAGCTCCAGTCCTGGACGAAATTCCTCCTGATGCCGTTGCGAATTTCTCAGAGGATGTAATTAAAAATCAAGCTGAATCTTTCAAATTTTTACAACTCTTCAGTCTGATGTAAAAAAAATTATCAAAAATTTTTCTCTATCTATTTTTATCTATTCAAAAAGAAATTTTATGTATTCTATAATGAGCTCAGGATATTCAATGACCGAGATTTTTAATCCTCGTAAATTTTTCACAAATTCAATTTAAACTTTATTTTAAAATTATTTATTTTTAGCCAAAAAGCTTTTTTTCAAACAAATAAGCTCGTTGATAAATTTTGCCAGATTTTTGTTCGATGAATTGAATGAATATGGAAGAATACAGACCGAAAATGTAAATTTTTCCGAAAAAAAAGACTTTTCTCAATTTATACTTTATCATTGAAGAAAGCGTTTATGGAAAAATTTTCTGCAGTAAAAAAAGAATGCGATGAATTCGCTACCAAAATTGATGATCTGCAAACTGAAGCAAGACAAAAAAAGCCCTTAATCGAAGCCGTAAATAAATAAATTCAAAGCTTGAAAATTAAGTTACAAAAAAATTTTTTCTAGACCAAAAAAAGAATAGCTGCTTTGAAAGAGAAGCAAAATTTGTTGCGTGAGGCTAGGAACAAGCTAAATGACATAAACGAGGCTGCCAAAAAAGAAGAGCATAATTTAACTTGTGAAAAAGTAAAACAACTTTAGAAAAATTTTAAAAAAATGTAAATTTTTAACCTTTTTTTTAGAATGATTCATCAGATAGAGCCAATTCGTTCAAAAAGAAAATGGACCTGTATGAAATGCTGCTAATCAAATCTCCTGATAGATTAAAAAGAGATATGGAAAAAAATGAAGCTCGAATAATTGATGTAAATTTATAAAAAAAAAAAAAAAAATCTTAACAAAAAAATTAATTTTTAAGTTGGAAAAATTATCCAAAGCTAAAAAAATTGAAAATGAAGATTTAAAAAAAGATATTTTTGAAAGAGAAAGATTTATCGAGATGGCTAATGGAATCAGGGACGCATTTGAGCATTTTTACAGCAATGAAGTTCAAAAAGCCAAGTAAAATCCAAATTTTTTGTTTTGATTTAACTAATTTTTCTTCTTTTTTTTCAAGTTCAAAGCTTAAAGAAATAGAGAAAATACAAGATGAAATAACCAGCATAAGCTTCGAATTGAAAGAACTTGAAAACATGATTGATCTTTTTAACAAAAATAAAAAAGAACTTGAGCTTCAAGTGCAAATTAAAACTCAAGAATTTGAGCAAAAAATTAATAGACTAAAAAAAGAAGAAGACGACATATCGAATAAAATTAAGGAAATTCTGGGCCAAATTCAACAAATGGATGATCAACTTGTTAGCACAGATGAAGAGACTACTAAAGCGATTAATAAAACTCAAGAAATGATGTCTATTAGTTACAAACAAATGGAAATTTGTAACCGAGAGAAAAAAATCTATGAAGCCAAGTTTCGATCTGAGGAAACTTATCTTCTTGATTTAAAAAAAGAAGCTCTGGCCAAAATTGACCAAGTCAAAAAAGCCCAAGATAAAATAAGCCATTTTTTGGACAAAGCTTTGGAACAGTTTACAAAAAATGGAACTATTAACTTTGATAGTCTATAAAGCAATCGAATTATTTTATTAAAAACAAAAATTTTTTTTAAAGACATTTATTTTGACTGTATTTGTAAAAAAAAAAACAAAAGCTATCTTTAATTTTTTTAATAAAATTTAATTTTAATAGATTACCTGAATTATTCTCATTTTTTTAAACGAGTACAAAGCTTGCAAATATAAAAAGATATACATAGAAATGAAGTATTATTTTGGCGTAGATGTGGGCACAAGTAGTGTCCGAGTTGGTCTATTTGATCAAAGCGGAACTTTGATCCAACAAAAAAATGAAGAAATTTCGATATATCATCTAAATGAGAATTTTTATGAGCAATCATCTAGTGAAATAGTAGACAAAATAATAGAATGTATGACAGATATACTAAAAAAATGTCCTGTTGGACAAAATGTAGCCAGCATCGGGTTCGATGCCACATGCTCTTTGGTTGTATTGGACAAAAATTATGATCCATTGTCGGTGTCGATTTCGGATGATCCAAATGTTAACATTATCATGTGGATGGATCATCGAGCCATTCAAGAAGCCGATTTTATAAATTCGACTAATTATGAAGGCTTAAAATATGTTGGTGGTTCGATTTCACCCGAAATGGATCCGCCGAAAATTCTATGGTTAAAAAAAAATAAAAATTTCATCTACCAAAAGGTGTGTCATTTTTTCTCCTTGCCAGATTTTCTTGTGTGGAAGTTTTCCGGCCGTAATGTTAGGTCAGTATGTTCGACTTCTTGCAAATGGTTGCTTAGATCTGAACAAAAAGAGTGGGATGAAAATTTTTGGCAAATTATTGGTCTGGGTGAATTAGCCGAAGACAATTTTGCTAGAATTGGATCAAAAATTGATAAACCTCTGAGCTATTGTGACATAAATATTTTGGATTCAATATCCAAAAGGCTTGATTTAAATCCTAATACAAAAGTTGGTATATCCATGATTGATGCTCATGCTGGAGGAATTGGCGCCATATGTTTGACTTATGGCTACTTAAATCAATTGGATGAAAATAAAATTAGTGTTGACGAAATTCTTGTCCTTGTTAGTGGGACTTCTTCATGTTTTATGGCTTCAAACAAAGAACCCAAGTTTATTAGAGGCATTTGGGGTCCTTATTTTGAAGCCATGGTTCCAAATATGTGGCTAAACGAAGGAGGTCAGAGCACTTCAGGGAAATTACTTGATCATGTGATTACCACTCATCCAAGTTATTCTCAATTGAAGTCTAATCTTGCGAGTAATGTGTCAGTTTATGAATTTTTAAATATTTATTTGATTGAATTAGCAGAGAAAAAAAATCTAAAAAATTTGGCTTTCTTGACCAAAAATATTCATGTATATCCTGATTTTCACGGAAATCGGAGTCCTTTAGCAGATCCGAACATGAAAGGACAAATAATTGGTCTTGATTTGGATACATCTCTTCGAGATTTGGCAATCAAGTATTTGGCAACATTGCAAGCATTAGCTTATCAGACAAGGCATATAATCGAGGAAATGAACTCACAGGGAATTAGCATTAAACTTATTAGCTTAATTGGGGGATTAATTCAGAACAGTGTGTATACAAAGACCATTTGTGATGTATGCAATATACCGGTTTTATTTCAGAATGAGCAGAACACTTCAATAATTCTGGGAGCTGCTTTACTTGGCGCATCAAGTTGTGATTTTTTCAAAGATAAAAGTTTTGATGAATTGTTATCAAATTTTGGTTTTAACAATAAAAATGCGATTGATTGTTCTTTTTTTGAGCCGAATTCAAGCACAAAAAGCTATCATCAAGCTAAATATGAAATTTATAAAGAAATGTTAAATAATCAAATTAAATTTAGATCTAAAATGAAAAATTTTTAAATAAATATTTTTATTTAAAAAAAATACTTAATTTACCCAGTCACAAAAAATGATTTACTGGGCCTGACTAGATTTAAATTCATAAAACTATTAATTCAATCAGATGAAATTTTTAAAGTTCATACATATACACTGCAGTGTGTGTATTTTGCTCGGATTCCAAGCGATTTATCATCTGTTTTTTCTATCAGACAACCACTGAATGATTGATTGAAAGGCTTTTAGTAAAAATTTAAATTCTCAATTTTTAATTTTTTTAATCTGTTAATTTGAATTTAAATAAAATATCAACTAGCTTTGATTAAAATCTATTTCAAATTTTCATTTTTTGTAATTTTATTGCAGGAGAAAAATTTAATTTTAAAACTAATTCTAATGCAAATGGCTAAAGTTGAAAGAAATAACGAGTGTTGCATAAGTTAAGAGACTAAATTTGACATTGAATATCTTGAAAAGGAAAAATGATAAAACTTCCTGATTTTTTCTACAAGGTAGACGATTTATTTTTTTATAAGATTTTAATTTTCGAATAAAGAAAAAACTCAGTCATCTCCAATTTTTTTTGAGCTTTGCTATGACCCCTCAAGAGCGATTTCACAAAATTCATATAAAATTTTTTCAACTTTAACTCGATTCTTCTTACAAGTTGTTTCTCAATTGTTGCCTGCCAGCCTCGTTCTTTGTTTTTATTCTTTGTTTTTAACTTTTTCAGCAAAACAACCTCAAAAAATTTTCAATTGAACACATTTGAGGGACATTTGGCGGGTTGATCTCCTTTCTAACATATTTGACATTATTGCACTATTGGCTTTTGAATAGTGTGCAGATGCTAAATCAGGCTAAAAAATGTAGTCTAAGTCTGATAGTCGTGAATTAAAGAAAGTAGTCGCTTTTTCAAACATTCTGATGACAACTGACTTTGAGCCGCGAATAAGTGGTTTTGAAATACCTCGATCAGAAATCGCAATCCAGACAAGCATCTTCTTAGGAAACTTCTCTTTTCCAGCAAAGCGAACACTATCCGGACATTTTCTCAACTTTCTCATCCAAATTGATGACAACATTCAATTTAAAAGGTCTAAATCAACTATTAGTCACTATTCTTTGTATCTTCTCGATCATTATATATCAAGCAAGGTTCGAAATACAATAACTAACTAATAAATATAAACCTTTTATTTTCAGCTTTCTTTATAAAACAATAGATTAATAAAAATGGATAATAATTACTGAAATACAATTTAAACAAATTAGACATGTTTTCTATCAGACATTTTAAATGGACCTGATACTAGTATCTATAGATACGATTAAAATAATGAAGAAAAAAAAATTTTTTTTTATTTTTTTCATAATTTATTTTTAAATTGAATAAAAAAATGTTCCATTTTGTGGACAATGATGTTGAGTCAAAAAATGAATGTAAAAATTTGATAAAAAAGTCATTCATTAGATCAAGTTCGGCAAAAAATAATGACACATTGTACAAGACAGATTTTAAGTGCGCATGGTTGTATCTTTTTGGTTATAAAATATCCAAAGTAGGTTCTAGTTATTTTAGTTAAATTTTTCAACTAATTTTGGCTAGCTAGAACTTCAGGAATATTTCGAAAAACTCGGCAAAAACTACTATACAGACGGAGTGACCTATGAAGAATTTGAGCGCAAAGCGCTATCTGACATTAGCCGTCTAGACGTGATCGAGGAGTTGAGGAACTGTTTCATCTCAATTGATTTTTCTTGCAAGGGCTTCTTGACCATTGATGACTTGATAAAGCAATTTAAAATAGCTGGACCACATATCTCAAAAAATACGATAATGAATATTTTTAGGTATTGGAAAATAATTTCAAATTTATTTTATACTTATTTTTTTCTATCAGAGAAATGGACCGCGATGATGATGGAAGGGTTAGTTACAAAGACTTTGAATTAGCCATGCAGTATATTGACGATGCACAGTTGCACAAACAAAATAGACATATTGAAGAAAAATATGGTTTATTTTTTTAAATTTTATTAATTATTAGAATAAAAACAAGCATTTTTTGTAAAATAAAAAAAAAATTTAACAATTAAATTTTAGACAAAAATAAAAAATTAAAACTAAACTAATTAATCATTTATTGAATCTATATACTTGGATATTTGAGAGTCAATTTCAAATTTATCTATAAATTGTATGCTCGACTCATTCGGCGAGTCACTGAATTGTCCTATAGATCCGTTGTTTGAAATTGTCGATCCTAGAGCTTGATGGTCCGATAACTTTTTCTCACTATTATCTGTGTTGTCTGTATCGGATATATTCTCATCGACATAAATTATACTTTTTTCACGAATTAGTTTATTTTTTCCTTTGCCCATTTTGGCCAAAAAAAAGTCCAATTGACATAATGAATCGTCTTTGTCTTTCGGATTCAAATTAACTATTGACATTTTTTTCTTATCAGTATCAGTTTCTTTATCGTCATATTTGACAATGACAATTTTGTCTTTGGGTAAATTTTTCATGCTTACATTTTCAGCTAGAACTTTCTCCGTTTTGTCATCCTCGCTTGATTCATGAGATATTTGGTTCATGAGATCTCTTGATTGACGTTCAGTGGAGGCTTCAATTAGAGCCCACAGCTTGGGACGTTTTCTCAACTGTGATCCGTGCAAAGACTCCAATTGTTTTTTCTTAGTGAGAAAAAAATTCAAAAAATTATTTTATTTGAAAAAAAATATATTTTTTTTAATTAAATACCCTGAAGCTTTTTTGAAAAATGGCTTCAAAATCTCTAGTTTTAAATACATTTAGAAACTCTTTGGCCGAATGAGTGGCTTCATAATATTCCTCACTGTGCACTATACGATAAAACCGCTAAATAAAAAAATTTAAAATAAATTATTTTTTTAATTTTTTTGTTTTTACTTGGCTTATAAACATTAGCTTTAGGCTTTTCCATTGAGATTTTTTAGATTTTTTGCGTAAAAATGGTATTGTCCATTTGTAAAGAGCTTGTTCTAAAAATAAGACTAAAACTGCGGCAAGCATTCCAAGTCCTAAAAAGGCAAACACTCCTTTATACTGTTCGAAATCGATGCGTATTTTGTCATCAGCGGCCTTTCGGTTGCATTTAACACGTTTATTGAACCATTTGTGATACAGCTCGTCCAAATAGCCTGTTTCAAAGTACTCCAGTAATTGTATGTTTATCTCATTCTGTTCGAAAATTAAAATTTTTTAGATTTAAAAATTATCACTTGGGCTTAAAACTTTTTCTTTGTCTGTCATCATCTTGGACATTCCCAAAGCATATCCAGTGGTGGCAAAGTCTTGACCAATCAACTGCAAATCACAATCAGTTTGCTTATGTCTGAGATAATTTAGAATTAGATAATCGCTCATATAAACGTCCAAGCTTCCATTTCTTGAAAAAAAATTGCTAATTTTTTTTAATTTTTAAATTCAATTAAAATACAAAACAGAATGGATGCCTGCGCTATCATTTGGCAATGTGACCGAATGGTTACAATGTGATTTGTATATATCCTTGGAATTGCGGCACATATGATTTACAATTGAACTGTTGTGCAAGTATCCTCGTTTTAAATTCAACAACTTAATTAAAAAATTGTTTTATTTAAATTGAAAAGAAATTTATTTAAAAATACATCTTAATCATCCCCTTAGTTAACTCATCAACTACAGTGAAGTTCAACCAAGGTTTAAACAAATTTATAAGAACTAATAAAAGCAAATTCAAGTCCTAGATAATTATCATCCAAATTTTATTGATACATCATCAAAAAACTGATAATAGCGTACTTATACTACTACTGAATGCATCAAAGCTATATAAATATAATAGTATAATAGTTGATAGAAAATTTCTTAATTTAGCCTTATTTTTTAATTTTTTCCTTTCTTTATACTTCTATTCGAAATTTTTGATCTGTTGACATTTATTTTTATCTTCAAAATTAAATAATTATGTTCTATATTCTTTATCAATCTATCAGTGAGCTGTTCCATTCCTCTCTTGTACCATTCACTACTTTTGGAGGCAAAAAACTTACGACATCCTTCTTCAACTTGAACAGTAAAATTCCATCTTCTAAGAAAATGAGCCATTGAGCGAAAATGATGATAATCAGAAGGATAAATATCTGATCTTGTTGTATGAGAATGGTCTCTTCCAACTATTCTATTTTTTTCCATTGTTCTTCTAGCTGTTTGAAGTCTAGCGCTGTCTTGCAGAAACAAATGTAGCTTCGGTTCACCAAAAAAGAATATTTTTCTTCAAGTGAAGTATTTATTCATTCTAATGGTTTAGAATAAATAATCTTAAATTTATAGCTCGGCTGTCTGGAACTCATGAAAGCGTATTTTCACCTTCTACTGTTGTTACTGATTAGTTTTTTTCCAATAATGACATAACAGTACCAAAATTTCAAAATTTTCTTTTTGAAGTTTTCATTTAATAAAATTTTTTAGAATTAATAAAACAAAGAGTTGGACATATCATTTTGAAGAGCATTCAATTGACTATTTTTTAAGTTGATGATATGACTTAAAGTTTTAGAATTAGAAAGAGGCTAAAATCAAAAATATCCAGCCTTTTAAGAAATGATAATTTTATGACTCAAAACTATCAAAATCAAAATTTTCAACTGTCATTTTAATTTAAAATAATGTTTGTTAAACTTAATAAATTAAATTTTAAATTTTTTTCTAATTTGCATAAATTTTGATTTATTTAAAGAAATATATTTAATTAAGAAATTTAATTTTCAACTTTTTAAATATATTGAATTAAAAATAATTGAAAAAAGTTGAATTACCTCACTATCATCGATTCCTTTATAAGAACGAGTTACTTGACCAGCTGATAGAATAGACGCCATCTTGGCTGTATAGGTGGCTATAAAAATGAGCGAAAATGCACCTATAAAATTCTGGGTCCATTTACCAGCCCAACTTTTTGGCGACTTGGCAGGCATTGTGTGCATGAACACTTTTTTTTTTATTAGATTAATTTGTTTCTCTCTTTAAAAATTTGTTTAATTAAAAATTACTGAGTGATATTAGAACTGAAACGGCCGAACCAAGTGTATAGTTTCTAGCTCTTTGTCTGCCATTGGGGTTTAGGCCAAAAGGGCTGTTGAACTCAAGCAAAGCAAGAGATATGGCCGATAAAAGACCAAATATTACAATCACGGCCCAATGTAAATAAGTAAAAGGTCTCATAAACATCCACAAATCATTAACACCTTTTTTTCCATCTTTGATCAAAATAGAATAGCCTGTGTATAGAAACGGAACTGAAAAATCTATCTTTTCGGACCGCTCTTGGGTTATGCTAAACGGTCCAGCTATAATATGAGCCACTTGATTTATTACATGATCAATTGCATCGCTCCATTTAGCTTGGTTTTTTGCATGTCTGTCGTTAAAAAAATATAGCTCAATGTCAAAATCCAAATCATAAGACATTTTTTGCAATAAATTTATTATATAACCAGTGCAGCACATTGTTTTTACTAAAGTTGAATTTAAATTCATTTCCTCATCAGACAAATGTTTAAAATTTTTGATAAACTCAATTATATTTTCTTTATTGATTAATTTCATAATTTTTTCATTTACATTTTTATTTGATTTATAAAAGCCAGTATTTAGACTAATGTCTAAACAAGGCATACCATCTTTGCATTCATATTTGGAACTGAGATGTTCATCTAATTTGCTAATAACCACAAAAGGCTCTACATGGTTGCTGACAATTCGATAAGAACGTCTGGACTTTTTCCAAATTTTGTTCGTTTGGTCTCCTCTGGCTGGCAGTAGTTGAGAATTTGTTAGGTAAACTTTTCCATGTTTAAGCTTAAAGTTGAGCTCATTTTCTGTTTTTTTGATGTATGATCTAGAAGGACAGTTTACACTTGATTGGTAAATTTTTAAAGACAAAGATCCGCTCTCTGTCAAGTGTGTCAAGGAAACATTGTGGAGAATATTAGAAACAACTTTGTCCAAGTCAACTTTTAAGCTTAAAATGTGTATTTGAAATGAAGAGCACAATCTATTAAGCTTGATAGGCAAACTATCATCTAATAGGTGATTTTCTTCCGGTATCCAAATTAAACTTCGCTTCCAACTTTTAATTTCTTTCGAATAGATTGTCTGTATGGTGTTGTATTCGTTTAGAATTAGGTAAAGAGTGGCTAGATCGCACTTAAGCACATTTAAATTGTCTGCGCGAAAAAAATTTTCTATCTTGAAGAGATATTTGGCTTTTTGTTTACATGCTATCAAGCTTTTGTTTGTCAAAGATAATAAATTTTCCTTTAAAATATTTATGCTTTGAATGTTAAATTGATTTTTGGTTAAAAATAAATTTTTATTTTCATATAAATTATTGATTTGTTTTGAATTGGACAAATAAAAATTTATGGCGATCAATTTTTCCACAAATTTAAAGTAGCTGATGATGGCCAAAGCTGACTCGACGGGTGGATTTAGACACAGAAACTGCCTTCGGTGACCGTAGCTGCTTGTTTCCTAGTAGAAATAGTAAAATTAGAATTTTATATAAATTTTTTTTTTAATTTTTTTATTAAATCAAAGATTTTTTGATTTTGTTAAAAGACTAGAAGTCAGTTGGGATTTAAAAAAAAATTTTTCGAAAGATAAATCAAAATTTTGAAATAAAAAATTCTAAAAATTCATTAATCATTAATTAAATTTAGAAAAAATGCTAATTTTGACTTAGATTAGTGAATATATGTAAACCAAAATGATATTTCGGATGCTTTTGGATAATCAAAATTTAATTTAGATCTCTTAGAACTTTATTACCTAACATTAAACCTCT
>PJRA01000309.1:455543-477782 GCA_016987375.1 Brachionus koreanus
TTTGGAGAAATCTAAAAATACTACCACAGCACTGAATCCTCTATTCAAGGCCTCAGTAATAATATCTTAGCTTTCAAGCAAGTTGGTTACACAGGATTTACCACGAATAAATCCATGTTGATGAATAGAAAGTAATTTGTGTTCCAATAAATGCAAAACCATTTCATCCCTTATTAGCTTCTCCATTATTTTTTATAATATCGATAAAAGCGATATTGGACGATAGTTTTCAGGATTTGTTTTACCACCTTTCTTTTTGTATACTGGAGTAACATTAGCTCTTTTCCAACACACTGGTATCATACTAGACTCGAATGATAATTTAAACAATAAAGAGAGCGGTTCACATAATACATCACTGCACTCTCTAAGTACATATGGATCAATGCCATCGGTGCCTATTGATTTGTTTCTGTCCAGCTTATCAAGTCTCTTTTTTATTGCAGCTGGACTGAAGACCAAATCTGGATTTACTATGCAATTTACTGGGACTCTCAAGGCGAACTCTAGTTCACTATTTAACTCATCATCCTCTTTAAATGAGCTGAAAAAATGATCATTAAGACATTTTGAAATATCATTGCCTTTATTCGATTGATTTCCAAATTTGCCAGTCAGCGATCTTATTTAGCTTTTAACATTTTTCTTACTATTTACATAGGATAATAGTAGCTTTGGATTCGATTTACACTTATCGATTATTGACTTTTCATAGAGTCTATGAGCTAACTTGACCAGCGCTTTAACTTTTCTAGCCTGCTTGTTGAATTTAGATTTTAGCTTCTGTTTGTTCGCTGTAGAAGCTCCTCTATATTTGGCAAAAGCCCTGAATTTAAGTTTACATGCTTGTTTAATATCTTGGTTAAACCAAATAGGATTTTTATTCACTCCGTCTACCAACACTCTTTTCTCAGGTATATTCCTTAATATTATCTCATTGTACTTGTCTTGAAAATGAATAAGATTTTAGGAAATTATTGATTTTAATCAATAAAGAGATTTAATGACTTTTATATTGACATTGATTTTTTTCAAATAAATTTTATATTTTAAATAAATAAAAATAAATTAGCTTTTAATTGTTGAAAAATAAATTATTGAATTTTAAAATTTTAGCTATGACCAAAATATGCACAAAATATGCCTACATCAAACAAGATTTTCTTGAAAGTAATTGTTCAAAATTAATGATATTGAAAATTAACAGCTATAATGTCGAAAATTGCAACTTTTATAGTCTCAAAAAAATTTACAATCTTAGAAATAATCGAAGTTTTTAACTAGATTTTTTGATTTAGCCATCAGTTTTGATATAAAGCTGCTTATTCAGCAACTTTATCCAATGACCACTTTTGGTCAGAAATTATATAAAAATAGAATAGAGAAATACTTGAGTTGTCTTGAGTCATTTATTAAAATTTTTTCTTTTAAATATTAATAATTTTATATAAGACATTTAATGGATAAAATAATTCCTTAAATAAGATTCAATGCTGCAACGAATAAAGATCATATTTAAAAAAAAATTGTTTTTCATCAAAGCTTTTTTGCTTCAAACTATAAATTTAAGAGCTTTTAGATACATATACATATAACTCTTTGATAAATTTGCTTTGAACAAATAAAATAGCTAAAACTTAAAGAGTAAATTAGTTAATAAGGGATCAAAATTAATGGTTTTCGTGCATCGAAAATCTAAATCTTTAATATAATTTAATAAAGAGTAAATATTCTTAAAACACAAAATTGGAAGAATAATTAGTCTATTAGCTTCGAATCAAGCTGAAATATGTTTTGAAAAATAGCTCAATTTATTTGACGTAAATTTTAAGACTGTGATACATGTTGACAATTGATGAAAGCCAAAATAGTCAGAGAAAATGTTTTTGAATTGATATTAAGCAAGAAAAGCATTTTATTTGATGGACAAAGCTTTCTTGACCAATTTGGAATACATTTGAAGCTTTAGTAAATGAAAAAGACAACTTTTTTTTCTCATACAATTCAGAGACTAAAATTAATAGTAAAATAAGCTCTTACACAATTGTTAATAAGTCAAATAAGTCATCAGTAAAAATAAATGAAGCTAATTTGAATAAAAAATAACAAGCTCATTAAAAATATTCAAAATTATCTTAATATAATGAGAAATAATTGCATAAAGTAAAAATTTAACATTTTAGTTGTTGAAAAATAACTGTTTCAAATAAAAAACAGATATCAATTAGTAATCAAATGATTAAAATTATTTTTCGGTGTTTTATTTTTTAATTTTTGAGGATTAATGCTTTAAAATTTTAAGCAAATATTTGAAAAAAAATTCTTTTAAATTTGAGTTAATTCAACATTTTGATTGAAACATGATCAATGCTAAGAAGTAAATATCATTTATCAAGACTGCTTCATTTGCGCAAATTTAATGAACAAAAAAATTTAAAATATAATTTTTTTTCGGAATAATGATCTCACTAGATTGCAAAAAATAACAGAAAATAAAGAAAAAAAAAGTATTAATTATTTTAAATAGAATAGTGTTGATGTTAGTTGAACCGAATTGGCAATGAAATACAATACATATAGTTCGCCAAAAATTGCTTTAATTAAATCCTATCTCAACTTATCCAATCATCTCCTCACCACAGATGAGTGCAACTTTGAAGCTATATTTACGCAATCTTTATAGACATTTCGAAATATTAAAGTAAGCAAATATTATGATTATAAAATAAATAAAGAATACAAAAGTTTTTTTTTCTTTTTCTCAACCAAAAAAGCTTTTTTTGTTATTTTAAAAAAAATTTTATAATTTTTAATTTTCTGAAAAAAAAATTTATTAATTTAAACAAAAAGAAAATATTTATCAATTTGAATGTTTATTTTTCGAAAGTTGTTTAAAAAAAACAAAGACTAAAAAGGGATTTAAAAAGACTAATATGCCTGATATGATATGCTTGGCGTTTGTCAGCACCAACTTGCAATCATTGTTTTGCGAGGCAGGCAAGCAGGCAGCATGCTGCAAGCATAAGTTGAGAGGGGAGTTCTCATAATAATTATATCTAAAAGGTAGCTAGTTTTTTTTCTTATCTAGTAAGATCCTGATTTGTTTATATGTAAAGCATTTATCTTTAAGTAAAGAAAAATTTAAAATTATTTAAAATTTAATCCAGCGTTACTTAGCCTAATTGGGTTAGTCTTATGACGCATTGGTGGGGGGTTTTTGGCAAATAACTGTCTAAATGCAAAATTTGCCTATCGTGTTTGTAAATTTAGCTAAATATTTGAAGAATTTTGTATATCCAGGAACGGGAGTTGTAGTGCATTTGCGAATGTGAATTAATTATCTGAATTAAGCCGAGTTCTCAACGCTTCTTCTAATTTGCCAAATGTAATCTTAAATTACGATTGGCTTCAGCTAAAATCATCTAATGCCGTAAAAAATTAATGTTCTCACCAACCAACAAATAACTACAGCCTATTCCAATTTGGAAAATATTTTTTTATTTAATTATTTTTTTTTAAAGATAATAAACACGCACAAAAATCTGTCTATATATAATTGATTTAGCAGATTTTCTACAAAACTAGAACAGAGATATGTTAATCATTTTGTAAGCATGGAGTTCATGAGCTATGCAATTATATCAATGATACCAGTTGATTCGGGAAACACTTAGAGGCTTTTGAAAGCAACACTCAATTGTGATCACCTATTCTCATATTTGTTTGGATCAAGTTATTAAGGGACTTGTATTTTTGAGCTTTCTAAAAAAAGTTCATTTCATCTGTGTATAATCAAATTTGTTTTAATATTTTAATATATTTGCCACTGTAAAAAGCCATAAATTAAAAGTAAAGAAAAAGAAAGAGCTATTACTTTAATTTATTATCAAAGGCATCGTATTTAGTGATTTAATACTTTATTTTTAGATCATTCGAATGATTAATTACCAAAAAGTTTTTGGCTATGAAATAAATACAATAACAAATTTAACCTATTAATAAAAATTGTTTAATAAAAAAAATTAAGTTAAAATATTATTCACTTTAGATTTAGAAGTTAATTTTTTTTTATCTGGCAGCTAAATAAATGGATCAATTGATATATATCAAAAGGTAAAGACAATTTTTTTTGCCAAATAACTTTTTTTTTCTGGATTGTTGTCACTAACATTAAAGGCTAACAAAAAGATACAAATTTAATTTTAGATTTTTCACTTTTTTATACTAAATGTTTTTGGAGCATTTTGACTAGTCGTTCAAACTAACTAACCATAAATAGCTAAAGCCTATTAATCAGTTGTTTTTTTAATTTACAATGGAAGATGTAGCGCTCACTACGTCCATACTGGTCGATTCTAATTCATCAACTGTGCACGACTACTGTCAACCGATAAATTCAAGCTCTCAGAGCAATTTTTCATTTGGCGAAAGAGCAAAAATACAATCGACCGCTCTGGCCGAGTTTATCAAACTGAACGAGCTAAATAAGCCAAATAGAAATTTTGTTAAAATGCAAAATAAGTCCATTAACAGACCGAATATGATAACTGTGAGCGAAACGTCCTTGCCACCCAAATCAAAAAATAATCCTAGTTTGAACAGAAATCAAAGTCTTCCAGTTGAGCTGACCGGTAAAAATGAACAAGCTAAACAAGTTGAAGATAGCCGACCAAATGTTGTCAAACGAATTAAGATTACAAGTCGGCTGGTGTTTCTAAAAGTTGGACAAATCGATACTAGAAATGAGAGGTTCGATGCTGAGGCTTTCATTGAATGTTCTTGGGAAGATGATGCCCTTTTTAAGATACTTGCCGATCCGAATATGGCAAAAAATAGTAATTTTTGTTTTAAATAATCGCATGGATTTTAACCTAAATTTGATCAATTTAAATTAGGCTTTTAAAATTTTTTAATTTATATTTTTCAAATGCAAACATTAATTAAAAATTAAATTCACCTTTTTTTTTTCATGAATTTTTTCATCATAAGATTTTTTATTTTCTAAAAAATCATTTTTTAATTTACGTATTAATTTTTTAAAATTTTGTTCTTATCTATATTTATTTTTTAAATTTCAACATGCTTTGAATAAAATAAAACTATAAAAAAAAAAGTAAATTTTTTTGCGGTTTATAAGGGACTTTATTAAAGCAGAATTATCTTAAATTAATTAAATTAAATTTTTAGCTTTAACCATGTATTTTGGTGTTGTTTTTTATTAAAAAACAAACTAGTTTTTAAAGTTTCATTTAATTTGATGTAAAGTTAAAAGCAAGATTTGAACTGAAAATTTTTATTTTTTATTTTAAATTTTTCAATTGAAGAATTGAATATTTGCCATTTGTTAAATTTTGGGCAAAATTGTCAAATTTAAAATTTAACTGCATTGTAAAATTGGATAGTTTTATAGCTAAACAATTTTTGCATTCAAAAGCGTAAAGTTTTTCTCAAGATGTAAACAATTTACACTCAGTCAAGCAAATAAATCGATCAATAAGTCAAAAAAATATTATCTTGCTCTAGGTTCAACATTTTTTCTCCATTCTTTACGCTAGCTTTGAGTCTAATTTCAAAATGATGCCTAAGTTTTGTACAACAAAGAGTAATTAAATTGTTTGAATACATATTTACATTTTTTTGATAATTTTCTGACTTTAGTTTAAAAGCTAAATCTAATTTTAAAATTTATATTCTTAATCTTTAATGATTGATTTTATGTTTGTTATATAATACATCTTAAAAAGCAATTTTTATCAATAAAAGGAAAAAAGTAATGATTTTGCCAACATTGTAAAATACTAATAATGATTTATCTTAATGAGTGTTAAATGAACAGATTAGCTTGATATAAACAAATATTTAAATTTATTTTAAAATGTTAGTGTGAAAATTTAGAGGGTTGAATTTTTTTTTATGATCGACTAAGTTCATGACTTAATAAAGTGGTCTTATACGCAAGTAATAAGAGATTTCTTAAAAAAATAAGAGAAAAAAAAACTTGAAAGAGAATATCACTCATTATCTTTAGAAAATATCAAATAATTGTTATCAAGCATGATTTTTAAACATTTGAAATAGTTAAATTTGACTTAAAACTTAAGAAAAACACTAGAAATTGCAAAATAAAAAACTAGAATAAGACTATTGTTAGAACTTGAGTTAATTTTTCTACCAAGAGCATGTAGCTGTATTCCTAACATCATAAAACACAAAGAAGTTCATATATCTTCAAATTAAATATAAGGATGCAAAGAAACTTATTAATTTATTGGCGATACACGGCTTTTGGCAACTTTAAAACACCATTTGAAGATTCTTTTTTTTCCCTTATTTAAAAAGTCATAAAAAAAACTAGATTTTTATAACAAAATTTTTTTAAAATAATTTTTTTTTTCTCAAATGTCTCAAATGATAAATAAATTTTTAAAATATTATTTTTAAGAATTAAAAATTATTTTATAACATTTTTTAATAAGATTGGTAATCTTGATTAATTAGTATCTAAATAAAGTGAAAAATGGATAATGAAAATTTCTGCTGAAAAGTGATGTTATATTATCTTTGAGAAAAAAACAAAAGTTAAAATCAATCTTGACCTTAAAATTAGTGATAAAATGAGAAAAAAGTAAAATTCTTAAGTATCAAGACTCAATATTCACATTTGGTGCAATGGTTCATAAATTAAAAGAGCGCTATAATTCAAAACTTAATTTAACAAATCATCTCTAGCTATAACAATAAATTTATACTTTATTTAAACTTATTTAAACTTTTTTTTTCTTTTTATTTACTTTTTTATTAATTTACTTAAAATAAAACTTCTGAACGTTCAATTACTTAAATAAAGCTTTAAAGCAATAAATATTGTATTGATGCCTAACTAAAAATATTTTCAAAATTTGTTCATTATTTTTAACTAAATGAATTTATTTATTTATTTCAATTAACGCCTAGAAGGCGATGTAAAAAAATTAAAAAAAAAAAAAATCTAATGAAAAAGACAAAGTTTAAGTGTTATCCAAAAAGAAAAAACTAAAAATAATTTAAATTTTTTTTCTAATTTAATTTTATTTTTAATTATATTTTCAAAATTTATTTATTATTTTTAACTAGATTAATTAAAATAAACTTTTACTTATTATTTTTTATCATTCAAGAGTTGTTTCTTGAATAAACAATAAAAAAAAAAAAGGAAATAATATCTTGAATGAAAAGCTTTGAAAAACGATTAAAAATTTGATCAATATTTTTTGTTTAAAATTTAGTGCTATTTAATTTTAAAAATAAAAGACTTGAATTTTTTTCTTCTTAAAGTAAATGGCGGTAATTCGCTTGAATATTTGACTCAACAAGCCGAATCAATAAGTCTCAGTAACAGTAATTTGATAAATTTGAAAAATATAATAAGTAACATAAATCTACTCGAGTACGATCCAAATTTATTTTGGTCGCCGCAGCTCTATATCGAAAATGCAATCGGTGATTTGAAGGAAGAGATCCGGCATCGCTTAGAAATTGTCGAGAGAGAAGGCTCCAATCTGCTCGACGATCCCAGTTATCGGCCTAGAAATGGCGAATTCAAGGAACTAATGAATAGCCTGACTGTACGCGTGAGCGAAATGCGTAAATTGCGCGGCATATTCTACGAGCGTTTGGAGCTCTACGATTTTCCAATGGACACACAAGAATTGTCCATTACGTTGACCAGCAAACGCCAATCAAGCGAAATCGAATTTGTTGAAAATCTAAAAGACGGATGCAGCATAAATACTGAGGATTTTTTGGACCAACAGGAATGGGACCTATTCAGCCATGTTAAAACAACAGGGCGCTACATTTTTGATCCGTGGCGCAAATACGAAAGACCCGGCTTCACTGTTAGCTGCTTCATAGCCAGAAAACCTGGCTATTATCTCTACAAGTAAATATTTTAATAAATTTATTGATAAATAAATAAATAAATTTAAGTGCTTATATGTTAATATTTTTAATCACTATGCTCGGCTTTGTGCCGTTCGCCTTCGACTCAGATAAGCCGCAATTTAGATGCCAAGTAACCGGTTTACTTTTATTGACATCAGTTAACTTTCGCTGGGTTATAACACAACGCTTGCCCTCAGTGCCCTATTTGACCTCATTGGATAAATACGCCATAGGCAGTCTGCTCTATTTGGTTTTATTTTGTGTTTGGCATTCCATTATAGGCTCAAACATAATCACAAATGATGGTAAACAAAGAGAAGATATTGATCATTATGTTCTGCTTGGTTCGATTTCGTTTTGTTTTGTTTACAATTCGTTTTATTTAGTTTGGTTTCTGAAGATGTCTAGTAGTATTAAAAAATTCCAATCCGATGGTCTTAAAGAAGCTGCTGATCAGGCCAAGAACCGAGATAAACTAAGCAAAAAACAATTAGAAACTACTTTGTCCATTGATGAACAAAATGACTATGAAATTTTGAAAAAATGCGTAAAAAAAGAACTTAGCACGAACAAAGTTGTGACTAAGATGTCCAACTCGAATCAAAATTTGACTCGATCAGCTCGATTAATGTCACAACCAAGCACTAATGATCCTTCTTTGTTTATAACTGCCTGAAATGCCTCGTCTACTTCATTTAATTCTTTTTTCAACTGTATTTACCTGATTCTAAAATAATTATATAATTATTTATTTAAACTTATTTTTTTTTTGTTAAATAAATAAAACATTTAAATTGTTAAATTAATTATTTTTTTAATGCTTGATTTTGAAAGTTAATTGATTAATAACATTTATTGATTAAATAGGAGCTTTTTTTGAAAAAAATTTTCAATTTGTTAATCGTTTTAAATGGGTTTAAATAAATTAGTAGACACTTGACATGTATTGTAAATTTATTCTGTTATATATTTTATTTCATTGAACGCCTCTTAGGCGATTTTAAAAAGATGAAAGAATAAACAATTAGATTAAAATGAAGTAATCAATTCGATTTAGGAAGAAGTCATTTTCCATTATTTTCAAAGCATTCTTTGATTGATTCATTTATTCCATTATGATTACTATCTCAGAACTGTTTTAGTTAAAATTCTATTTGCTGCAAAATGTTCCTCTTTTCATTTTTATCCTCTTTCAGAAGGTTATTCAAATCTTTGCATATAGATTTTTTACTAAGCAGGTCTTGTGTGTTTCTTTCGAGCTCTCTTAATTCACCCATGATCATTTTATTGTTTAGTAATCTTTTCGTGAATAAAATTTTTCCTTTTAATTTTTTGAGAAGCTTATCTTCAACCTTTTCTTTCCCAAGTGCGCTTAAAAAATGGATAATCATAATTAATTCTAGATAATTTAGCCTTTAGCCCTGACTTTCTGCTAATTGAACTTTTTTTTTTCAAGTTAAGCTTTTTAATAATTTTAAAGTGCTTGAACAGAATTTTTTTAACAATACAACAAAGAATATTGCCCTATACCCGAACGGTTTTTGTGTTATTCATACAAGCAGAGGATAGATGCTAAAAATCTTCAAAATATCTCGACAATATACGAGGCGCATATTTAAACCCATTTCATCAAAAAAAAAATGGGTGACGGGTTTCAACTACGAAGTAATTATGGTGTAGATGATAAACTTGATGCAGTAAATCGAAGCCGTTGCTCAAAAAGGTACTGGAAAAGGAGATGAGCGCCTTCCGATTATCTACTAGGATAGAAAGGATCAATTATTATAACCAAAAATATTGCAACATGTTGTACTTAGAGAATTAGTTTTTCAGCTTTAAAAAAATTTAAATATTTAATAGAAATAGTAGTAGAAGAAGCAATAAATTGACTGAAAGCATACATTGATAAATATAAACCAAAGCACTTTGTCAGCTCATGTTCTGATGAAGCCAGTCTTGAAAGCATTGAAATTCTTTGCATCAATCACTTTTTTTAAGCCAGTTCCAATTGGTAAAATTTTGAATTTTTTTTCCAATTTTTCAGAAAAAAAGAAAAATATGATTAAATGATTAAAATTTTGAGTGAACTTTTTGATCAAGGCCCCTCAAAGTCCAAATATCTCTTGTTCAAATCAGATTTTTATTTAAGTCACTGTTTTAAATTTAAGTAACAAAAAATTTAGTCAAAGTTATGACTTGACTTGACTTAAAACTTGAGACTTAGAAATAAGTCTTGTTTTAACATAACAAAAAAACTCTTTTAACTTAAAAAATTTTTTATTATTATATTCTCTTAATTATAATTTTAAATTTGATATTATTTATTAAATATAAATTTAACACTAGAAGCACCAAACAAGTCAAAATGACTCGTTTGAAAAATTTTTAAATCCTCATATCTTTTAAATCGATTTTTCAAATAATTATATCTTTTTTGAATTATGTAGATTTTAAAATTTTCTTTAAAAAATGATATAACTTTATAAAATATATTTTATTCACTTGGTGCTTCTAGTGTTAAAAGTCAAGATAGTTTTTTTTCATTTGACTTTTCAATTTAAAAAAAGAAAAAAATTTGTATCGATTTTTAGAGAATAAAAATTATAAATTTAGTCTAAAACTTGGACTTGGGTTGAAACTTGTGACTTTTTAACAACTCTGGTAAAAGATATTTCAATATTTTAGAAGAGATAAACATGAAATCCATCAAATAATTGAATATTTTAAAATTAGGCATTTTGAATTTTATCGTTTTTTTAAAATTAAATTTAATATTAACCTTTTATTAATAATTAAAAAATTAACTAAACTAGAACAACTTAAGAGTTAAAGTAAGTGTTTTTTTCCGCCTAAATTCAAAAATTGTATGAATTATTTTTAAGGCATAAAATAAACTAGGCTACAATCGATTAGAAATATTAAAATTTTGAAAATATTTATTTTAAAAGCCAATTTGAATAGCTTCGGGTAGCAATTAGCTTTTAAAAAATTGCGCTTTCCTAACCATGAATCAGCAATATTTAGTTAAAAATTATGTCGAAAATTCTATAATAATAAGAAAATGTCACTATATAAAAGAATTAATTTTAAAAATTTAAGAATTTAGTTTTTATTTATTTAATTAAATAAAAAAAGCAAATAAATAAAAGTTTTTGCTACCATAGATCTATCTGTGTTGGGCCAAACTAGACTTAATTTTGCATTTGGGCTAAATGTAATTTTATTTTGCACGTTAGCTCGAAGCGTTGTGAACAAAATAAGAAAATGTAGCTATAGTTTATATATCATTTTATGTTCTCACATTAAATAAGCATTTATTTGAAATTTTTATTATAAAATGCAATCTTTCTACTTTTCTTTAAATTTTAGACAGATACTTGCTTTGAAAGAATGTACAGTAATCATGAGACTATTCGTGATTAAACTAATTAGACAACCACAATCTCATCTTTTGCTTAAGAGAAACTTTTTTTTGCGAGCCAACGCTTCAGCTAATAGGCCTATATGCTTTTCCTCCTCTAAGACCGAATTATTAAGCACTCTCATAGAAAAAAGTAAATTTAAAATTTCCAAATAACACATCTTCTAGACTAATTTAAATAAATAACTTTAAAAATAAATTAGAAAAAAAAATTCAGTTTAAATTTTTCTAAATTTTAAGCAAGCAATTTAGAGCTAAATAATAATAAGTTTTATTCGATTGAGAAACGTTTCAGAAGCACAATGCCACCGGTTAATCAATCGGTCAAAGAATATGTCGAGGGTTTAATCTCCGACAATAGTGTTGTCATATTTTCAAAGACAACGTGTCCATTTTGTCTCAAAGTGAAAGCTCTATTCAAAGGACTTGAGCAAGATTTCACAACCATTGAATTGGACCAGCTTCGTAAGCTCTTAACTAATCTAATAAAGAACTAATTTAATTTTTTTCAATTATTTTACAAAGCTAATGGAAATGAGATTAAAGATTATTTAATTGAAAAAACAAATCAAACCACAGTTCCCAATGTGTTCATTAAGGGTAATCACATTGGTGGCTATGACTCCACTACTAAGTTGCACAACCAGGGCCGACTGAGTCCCATGTTTGATAGTAATTTATTTTTAATTTAAAAAAAAAAAAAAAAAAAAATTTTAAAATGTCTCGAAAAGGTCCAAGAAATGGTGATTCATCCATGTACACCAAGCCCAAACCTGGCCAGCAAATAGACCAATTTGTGAACGATTTAATAAAGACAAATCGAGTGGTCATCTTCTCAAAATCAACATGTCCAATATGCTTAAAAATAAAAGACCTTTTCAAGTCTATGAATGAAACATATATTTCTGTTGAATTGGACAGAATAGAGGATGGGCCGGCCATTCGAGACTATTTGTATGACAGGACTGGACAAAAAACAGTGCCCAATGTGTATGTTAAAGGAAAGCACATGGGTGGATATGATACTGTGACCAAAGCTCATAATGATACTCGTTTGACTAAATTGCTCAATGAAGAAAAAATTGAAGACGACACTCAGTACGATTATGACATGATTGTCATTGGAGGCGGTTCAGGCGGTCTTGCTTGTTCAAAAGCCGCTGCAGCTGCTGGTGCCAAAGTGGCTGTTCTTGATTTTGTAAAACCCAGTCCTCAGGGTAGCACTTGGGGGTTAGGTGGCACTTGTGTCAATGTGGGTTGTATACCAAAGAAGTTGATGCATCAAAGTGCTATTTTGGGCGAAAGTCTAAATGATTCTAGAGATTATGGATGGCAAACTCCTGAAAACAGTATTTATTAATTGATTACTTAATTTTTAGATAAGTGTTTTTTAAATTTTAACTAATTAGTTCAACATAATTGGGAAGTAATGAGAGAAAATATTCAAAATTATATTGGCTCATTGAATTTTAATTATCGTGTTCAATTGAGAGACAAAAAAGTCGAGTACATAAATGCTTTTGGCGAATTCATCGACCAGCATAAACTCAAGGTAATTTTTAATTATATTAAAAGAAAAATATTTTTAATCTTAATTTAAGTTGTCATATAAAAATGGAAAAACAAAAGAAGTAACAGCGAGAAATGTTGTCATTGCTGTTGGTGGACGACCTAAATATCCGTCAGATATCAAAGGTGCTGCCGAATATTGTATATCAAGGTATTCTTAAAATTCGATCAATTTTTAACCAACATAATAATTAAAAAGTGATAAGATAAAAATTTTTTAATTATATTTTAATAAATGATAAAATAATTTAAAAATAGATAATAAAATATAATAATAGATAAGATAATTAAATTGAAAAAAATTATAAATTTATGAAAAAAAAAATTAATATTTTTTTGTTAGCGATGATTTGTTTTCTTTGCCATACAATCCAGGAAAAACACTTTGCGTTGGAGCTTCATATGTGAGTCTTGAATGTGCTGGTTTTTTGAAAGACATAGGAAATGATGTTAGTGTAATGGTGCGTTCAATACTTTTACGTGGTTTTGATCAGCAGATGGCCGGTATAATCGGTGATTACATGGAAAATCATGGAATTAAATTTATACGTGGGGCTGTTCCGACCGAAATAACCCGAATTAAAGAGGGTCAACCTGGTGAACTTTTAGTCAAATACAAAAATGAGAATGGTGAAATATTAGAAGAAGTGTACAATACGGTTTTGTTGGCAGTTGGCCGAGAAGTATGCACTGCTGATTTAAATTTGGACAAAATTGGTGTAAAAATAAATCCAAAAAGCAAAAAAATTCTCACCAATTTTGAACAAACAAGTGTTGATAATATATATGCAATTGGCGATGTTGTTGATGAAAGTTCTGCGAATGGACGTGTACTAGAACTTACGCCAGTAGCCATCAAGGCTGGTCAGCTCTTGGCTAATAGAATTTATGGCAAGAGCGATGTCAAAATGGACTATTATGCAGTGCCGACAACAGTTTTTACCCCAATAGAATATGGCTCTATTGGGTATTCGGAAGAAGAGGCCATTTCCACATTTGGCGAAGACAATATTGAGGTGTATCACACAAATTTTTGGCCACTTGAGTGGACCATTGCTCACAAGCCTCACGATGTATGCTATGCTAAGCTAATATGCAACATAACCGATAACATGAGGGTCATTGGACTCCACGTTGCCGGTCCAAATGCAGGCGAGATGACCCAAGGCTATGCAGTAGCCTTCAAACTTAGAGCTACTAAAAAAGATTTTGATATGACTGTTGGAATCCATCCCACTTGTTCTGAGACTTTCACAACTTTGAAGGTAACTAAACGAAGTGGTGAATCAGTCGGCGGATCTGGATGCTGAGGTTAAATCACAACTGTTCCTCGAGAACATGTAAAATCTCGTTCGGTCTAGAAATTTTTCGTGCGAGATTATGTTCTCTTGAGATGAACAGTTGTGAGTAAAAACCCAGCTGATTTTTAAAAATTGGGAAAATTGTCAATTAATTATTCTATAAGGATATTTAAATTTATGAAGAAATTGTTTAAAACCTGAACTTTACGGGCAAATAGTTTCTGATGTTACACATTAAATATGCCTTGATTTTTTGGCAATTTTTTTTTTGCTTAATTTTACTAGTTACGTTATTTTTTGTTTTAATTTAAAATTCTTATTTTTAAACTTATTATCGTTTTCTCTTTTATTTTTAAACTAAAAAAACTAATAGAATAAAATTTATTCTTAAAATAATTTTTTAGTCATTTATTTCACTTTTTTATTTTTAACAAGCCGAATAAAAAAATTTATTGTTTTTTGAATAGTTTAGTTTAAATCTATTGAATTTAAATTAAATGTTCAAATAAATATCTAAATGTGACGCAAATGACTTTATTTTGTTAAAATTGGGCTTCTTGTTTTACAAAAAAAAGCATTTATTAATTAATTGAATTAAAAATTAGATTGAAAATTAGCTCCTAAGATTTTTTAAATGCTATGCAAAAGGCATTTTTTTCATTGACTGTAAATAAAAGCGATAATAAATTAAGCTACTTTAATTTTTGTCAAGAGTAATATATTGTCTAAAAATTCAAATTTATTTATTTCAGAATCATGCTTTATAGTATTATAAGTTTTAATTTTCAAATCTGCGAAACTCTTCAATAATTTTATAAATGCAGAAGTATTCAAATTAAGATTGGCGCAGGTCAAAACCACTGCATTACCTGAAAATTTGACTTTTTTTTGGCCAAAAACTCTTATTCTGCAAATGTGAAAGACTTTGATGGCCAATTCTTTATAGAATGAAAAAAAAATTTTTTTTGGCTTTATCCGCTTTCAAAGTTCCAAAATTGTTTGTTGTGCAAACTTTCTGATTTTTTTATTAGAAGATCCTCTGATTATTTTCAAGTCTTTCTTGAGACTTGAAGTTTTTGGATTAAAACAATTAAGTTTTAAACAAAAAATTTATTGGAACACAAGTTCCGAATCTAAAAGTAAAGTTAAATATTCTGAAATGAGAATTGGGTGTGTGAAATTTAGTAAAAAGCAGAGTTGTTTAAAAGTCCAAAATAAAAAAAATTAACTTCAACTAATTTAAGTCAATGGTTAATTTTAAATATATAATAGATTAATATTAACAAAACAAAAAATTATTATATTTTTATTTTTTTTAGTTGGATGGTAAAATCTGGACTTGAGACTTGTGACTTTTTTGTAAGGAACAGAAAAAATGTTAAAAATTTTTTTAACCTTTATTTTTTAAATATGATGAAGCATTCATGCTTGGATTATTACGAACACTCTGACGAATCCTGTTGTAGTGCATTTTACAGAGACTTAGAAAATGATTAGAAGACTTTAACTGCAACTTTTGTATTAATATTGCATTTACAGAAATGATTAACAGCTTTGAGAGCTTAGATATTAAAAATCTTGATTATAAAAAATATACTGATATAACCCTGTGTTTGATAAAGAGGAATTTTTTTGTTAGACTTGTTTGTATTGTATCTGTTTTTGAACTGATTGACTGTTGAGACTTGCATTATTTCCCGAGGTAAGCCTTTCCAATGAGTTACAAGGCACAGGAGGTATTTTTTTAGACAAAATTATAAAATGAAAAATTACAAATTGTTCTTTGATTTTTAATAAATTAGATTTTCGTTGCATAAAAAGCGTACTTTTGCGTACTTAAAGTTACATTTTTAAAACAAACTACACATAAATACACTTTTTACACCAGGAATAATTAAATTTTTATTTTGGTTCTTAAATAAAGAACACAAAATGGGATTGTTTTCTTATTTCTAAAATATAATCTCATTGTTAATTTATAAATAATTTATATTGAATTGAATTAAACTCCTTTAAGGAAAATTAAAAATAAAAAAATGATTATCTTAAAATAAAATTACATAAATGAAAGAAAAAGAATGTAAATTCGAAAATAGAAAAATATGTTTAAGCTTGAATTATGAAAACTTGGGGCAAAATTTTGTGAATTGCTTTTAAATTGAATTAGCTGATTTTAAAGAATTCTGCAATATATAAATTCAGGCAAAATGAAAATAATTTTACATCTTTAGATTTTTTGCGCAATTTTTCAGAAACTTTAAAAAAAACTCCTTCAAATTATTTAGTAAACAAAAATAAAATTAAAAAATTTCTTAAATATTGAACTAAAAATCTAAAAATATGAAAATCTAAAAATGTAAAATTATTTTCATTTTGCCTAAATTCATCTAAATTCATTGAATTCATTCATTCACTTTGATGAGAGAAAATAATAGCTCCAAAAATTTTAAACTTTATTTACTAATTTTATTATTATTTATTTGTCAATCTATATCAAACTAAAGCTCTTTTCAGAAAAAAAAAATTCTTAAGTATAATATTTAATTTTTATTATTTTGTATGTATTTATTTTTATTAATTTTAAAAAGAAAAATGCACTTTAAAATTAAAGTGATTCTAGAGGGGTATAAAATGGTTAAATCTTCTTGATTTAGCTTTTTTTGCAGTCCTTAAATTCAAAATTTAATTTATTTTTTTAAATTAAAAAAATGAATGCTCTTCTAACTAAATGAAAATTATATAACTTTACAAAAGAATTAACAAAAAAAATTTAAATTATTTATTCTATTATCATAAATTAAACAAATGTTTGAAAATAAAAGTCAATCAAGAGTCAAATTTTCTCAATTAAGTTTAAAATAAATCAAGTCAATAAGAATTGACACTTTTTGAGAATATTTTTCTACCTCACCTAAAATTCGCAAATTTTTGAAAAAAAAAAAATTTACATAATCATGAATAGAATGCATTTTTCAAATTTTGTTTTATTTAGTCATTCTCATTCTAAAAAAAAAATAATTTTCGCCTTTTTTTTTTCAAAAATGTTCAAGCAAATTAACATATAATGCTATGAATTTGATCAACAATCAAAATTTAGGTAAACTTAATCAAAAAAATTATATTGAATTTTGAATTTTGAATTGAATAGACCGTTGCTTGCTTGTGACTAGCAAATCAGAAAACCATCGCGGGTTTATCGAACTTTTGTATGAGAGTAAAAAAAGAACTGGAGGTGATGAAATAAGCTACTTGGTTCATGATTCAGTCCTGAAACAATTTTTGATTATTTTCAAAAATGATGATAGTATATTATTTAAATAAATTATTTTAAGTCTATTTATATTTTATTTATCTAAATGTAGCTTCAGGCGATGTTCTAGCTAATGGAGACGTTAATTTTGAATGTGAATTGTATCAAGCGTTTAGAATTGATAGCACAAAATTAATGATCGAAAATATTGATTCTAATTTAAAAAATGATGTAATCAATTTATACGTAGAGTATCTTGTTGAAGAAACGGAAAATTCTCAGTTCAAATTGCACCAAATTAAGCCAGGCTATGTGCTTGTCGAGTGCAGTCGGCCAATTAATTTTGATTCATTAGCAAAAAAATACTCTAAACACTCTACCCTGCAAAATAAGACAATAAAACTTCATCTTGTGCCTGAACTGGATAAAGGCCAAACATTAAACCGAGTAGATATGGTGAGATATTTTTCAAATATTCTTAATTCGTGTTCCGAGCTGCGATGTATTGCCAGCGATAATCAATATGCCGAAAACAACCCAGTACAAGAAAATTGCAGCGCTAATGAAATTTTCTATAAGGAAAAAATAAAAAATCTAGAACACAAACTATTGTTATACAAAAATTTAAACCAAAGTTTGAACGAAATAAATTTTTTTGATGATCAGTCTCCTAATGACTTAAACAACAATGCTGCAGATTCTGCAAATGACAATTGCATGTTAAGGAGATCTTGTTTAAAAGAGGCCAATTTGGTGACGCGAGAGCCTAAAATTTTTTTCCAGGACAATAATTTGGACTCAGAACAGACAAAAAAAAAGTGCGATAAGAGTAAATTAATTCAAAGCTTTCAAAAGTATTTGGTTGATGAGGAATACAAAGCAAATGAGGAAATAGACAAAAAATCTGAGCCGGGCTCAACAACTAAAATTTGTGATAGAACAATATTGAAAAAGCCGCAATGCTCATTTTTTGCATTGAGATCAAAATGCAGTTCATTAGCACAAAGATTTCCCATAATAAAATACCAAAGACCAAAATGTAAAAGCTATTTTCAGCCTGAAGAGGAAACCGGAGAAAATTCAGATTTAGATACTTGTCTAAATTTGAACATTAAATGTTCAATTTGTCTTGAAGATTTGCTTCCGAATGAAAATGTTAAAATTCTTAGTTGTTTTCATCAGTTTCATGTTAAATGCATTGACACTTGGCTCGTTCAAAAATCAACTTGTCCTACATGTAAACTTGACCTGATAAATAATAATTCAAATGAATAAAAAATATTGAAAAAATTTTTTTTCTCATTTTTTTAATTTTATTTTATTTTTCGGCCAAATTGAATAAGCCACATATAAAAATAGAAAAGAAAATAAAACTATCAAAGTATTCTCAATGTTTCTGTTGCAAAAACCTTATGAAAAATTGATTTTTTATTTAAGCTTTTGAATGTTATTACCTAATAGATTTGGCTTGATACTTGGCACTTTCTAATATGGAAAAGTTTAAATTTTTAAAACAAATGAAAAAAAAATTAATACTTTGGTAAGGAAATTTTTAACCGTAGACCATTCGTAAAATCCACAACCTTGACAAAATGTTGAATCAAGCAAAGCTACGATCATAGTACAGCATAATAGAAAATAATTTAATTTTATTCAATTATTTAGAATAAGCTTTTTTAAATTAAAGTTAACAATATTTTAGAATTTTAAAATATTCTTTAAAAAAATAAATCATTCTAGTATTGATCTTTAATTAATTATTAGTATTCTATATGATATTAATATTAATATTTATTACATTAGTATATCAATTTTTATTAGTCTTACTAGTTTATTAATCTTGATAATAATAGAAATAAATTTAATATAATATAGTTAATGCTTTTTATTTTAACAATAATTTTTCAATTAAATCATTGACAGCTTTGAGCTAATATTCTTTCTCTCTTGATATTCTTCACCAAGTTTTAATTTAAAATTTAATAATTAAGATTTTAGAATAAGGATTAAATTATTTTTATAAAATATTGAAAGTTTTTTAAATAAAATTTTTAATTTTTTCACATATTTAAGAAAAATTATATATTTTTCAACTTTAGACTTGTCTATTTAATTTGACAACAAGTAATATTTGGGGTCTTTGGTAAAAAGGGAAGAGATTGCTGGAGTGGAGGCAATACGTGATAAAATTTCATTACCATAGACTTGAAATTGTGTGTTTTCAAAATTGAGGAAATTATTTTTTGAAAGATACATTGTTTGAAGAAAAAATGGGTGTCATTTGATGAATTAAATGATGTGATATTGATGCGAAAAATGGAAAAACTGTTAAAAAAGGTTGTTTTGAAGAAGAATCATAATGTGACCTGAAATTGCAAAAATATGCAATGACCGTGACCTGAGGTTAAAGTTCGCCTTAAAATATGCTTTAAATGGATAGTATATTAGGTTGTGATACATGTCACAAAGACAAAAAGGATATCAACTGATTTGTCAAAGTTACCCTGAATACAGTAACATGTAATTTGTCTCATTAATAAGAATTTAACCTTTTAAAAGAGAAAAATGATATTTTAAAAGCAAAAATTTTCTTTTTTTTAATTATTTGATTTAAGAAAAAAGGATTTGGACGAAAGAATGCAATTGAGTGAGAAGAGAAAAATTTAAAAATTCTGAAAATTTTTATAAAAAATTCTTCTTTTTTGAAAAATAAAAATTCAAATATTTTTCAGCTTAAAAGATGATGAGAAAAGATGCAAAAAGCGTAAGCGTAAGTCGTTTTTTGAACGCGACTTTCAATGCATTACGATTTTATTATAGCCGCTGTAAATGAAATATCTGATTCTTGTAAACTTAATGAATGATTAATATTTATTTAAAAATAAGATAAAAATGCATTTTAAAACTCTTTCGAGTTATTAAATATTTAAAAAAAAACAATAGTTAAAATTTAACAGATTTAACATATTCGATTAGTCAAATAAACATTAAAGATCATATTGTGTATACACAAGATATAATCTATAAGCATTTTCGTGAACAAATGTCTTTGCCGAACGAACTCCATTTTGTGCATCTGCAAAATTTGCTACAACATTCAGAGTGACGTCGACATGGATTTGAATTCAATCGACATGCATGCTCGCTTTTAACATCTATTATGCTTCCGTAAACTTGATTCAAATAGGTTGGCCACCATCCAAAAGACCAGTGATGAGGATTTATCAGAGGTTGATTGAATTGTTTCCCATTCCAGTTGATTGTCAAATCATCAATTGGTAAAACTAAAATTTCAAAGATTTAACAAATATTCTTAGCTTAAAAAATTCTAAATACCATCTCTCCAGTCTGTGCTAACTTGTTTGCTTACCACGCAAATCAGAGCAATTTTAATCAAAATTTTGGGCATTTTTATTTTGAATCTAATTTTTATCATTTAAAAAATGTTTTAGTCGTTTTTTTTTATTTTTTTTTTATTTTATGTTTTGATCATATTTCTGTTCATAAATTGACCTTTACATCTATTCAACGAATGTCTCACTAAATACATAAATCAAATATTTGACTAGTATTGAATTAGCGGACACTCGTTATAAATAAATAAATAAAGTTGAATCTAATAAAAATATTTAGAAAATATTTCTCCATTTGTTTTATAATATTTAAATTTAAGAAAAAAAATCTACTGTATAAATCATTAAATTTTCAATCAAGAGGTCATTCATTTTTCTCAGCTTGCTAATTTAATATACCTCATGAAAAATTTATCTATTTTAGTTAGTTTAGAAGAATTGTAATCAACCGTTTAGAAATAAAAATCAAATTTTTAAAAGGTTTTATTTGAATAAAAGAGCAAACAAATCTTAATGATTCATTGATTAAATATTTTATAATGCCGGAAATTCTTGATCAATAGTTGATTTTAGTTGTTTATCTACAAGCTGAAACCTTTGAAGTGCAAATTTTGACAATTTATTTGATACGGTTTGAAGGTTATTAAATTAATTATTTGAGTGTTTGAAGTTTTTTTTAATGTTGATTCTTACTCATAACGTATTTGTTCGAATTTTGGTGACGTGTTAATAGAATAGAGAATACTATATTTTAGAGAGATGTTTTTCAAGTAATTTTTCCTGTCCCAACATATCTCTCACTGAACTCAAAAATTCGATTCTAGACTGCTAAAGTTTATTAAAAGTCTGTTGATGCATGATATTGCAGCGAGTATCATATTTTTAAATCTGAGTATAGATCTTATTGCTGTATTCTGAATTGGGTATAATTATTTTTTTTCCAAACGGTTTTTGGCTAATATCCTATTTTTGTTTGGCAGTATTTTAATTAGATCTAGCTGTGTATTGGAACGTTCTATAATTTGGTCAACCAGTAAATTAAAATTAGCGTTGGATGCGGACAGAGCTAACCGGTTTAATGGACGGGCGGTTACTCGCGATTGTTGACCCGTTTATTATAGCGGGCTATTTTTTGGCCCGTTTAGTAACCGTTTAAAATTATACGGGCGGTCTAAGTAACCGTCACAGTTTTTACGGGCGGGTTTAGGATTTATTTTAAAAAAATTTATTTTTCAATAATTTATTAAAGATAAATTGCTGCCTTCTCTTGGTTAGCATTTAATTTAGTTTAGCATTTAAATGAGGTATCTTGTGTTTTTTATACTTCTTTAACACTAGATGCACCAGACGAATCAACGAGTTATTAGACTCGTTTGAAAAATTTTTAAATCCTCGTATCTTTTGAAAGGATTTTTCAAATAA
>PJRA01000309.1:478249-490961 GCA_016987375.1 Brachionus koreanus
AAAAAAAAAAATTGAATCAGTGTATTAGTTGGATTGCACAAACCTGCAATAGAAATATTTTCTAACCCTTTAAAATGATAGTTTTTGGTCATTCATCATTCAATATAAAAGTTTTGTCGTCCATTCACTAATAAAACTGATACTTTTTTATAATTTTCACCTATTTTTTGATCACCTATTTGCGAAAAAATATTAGATGTGTAACAAGTTCACACAATTTATATGTTAACCTATTGCGTATATGCCAAAGTTTTTTCATTTAAATCATTTAGTTTTTTCATCTCTTTAGAAATTTGTATTTTAATGTTAAAATTATAAAAGAAAAAAAAAACAGAAACTAATCAAAATAATTTTACAAATAATTTTTAATTTAAACAAAAAACAAAATGTCATGCTCGATGCTTGGTCAAATGTTGCTTTTTACTCTGTATCAAATTAAACATATCTTTATCATGAACATCTTGTTTAATTGTCAAAGAGCGAGTCGACATTTTTTGCACATTAAAGTTTGATTTGTTGTTGATTTTAGTTGGTTTTTGGTATTGATTCGAATTAAAACTGGCATAATGAGCTGGATGAATACAATTAGCTAAATTAGGCAGTGTTGATTTTTTTAATATTTTTCCTTTTAGGGTATCCAATGGCGAGTCAAATAAAGCTTCCTCAAAGCGTCTATTTTTTTCTCTACATCTAGGACACTTTGAATTTATTCTTAAGATTTCTTCGGCAATCAATGCACGATAATTTGTCGAGTCCGAAAGAGATGACGAAGAATTTCCTATAGAGTTGGCAGCCTCTTTGCTTTTGACAAGCAAATTTAAATTTATTTTTTCATCAAAATCTTTAATTGTATTTTCAATTAATTTTCGTGTATTTTCCATGTTTCGAACTTTGATTATTTCATTGCAGCGTCTTTTGCATGACTTTTCACGTTTTAATTGTGAGTTTAGGAATTGTTCCACCGAATTGAACATGTCTTCACAGCCCTCCTTGGACCAGTCGTCCTTTAAGTTTATCAGATTGCTGCCTCGAAATGAATTGAGCGGGTGCTCGTATGTTTCTTGTCTTAAAGACTTATTTTTTGTCTTTAAAGAAGGATAATGGCCTAGAGGAGAAAGAGTTGGAAGAAATTTTTTAGTACTTAAAGCGTTTAAATTAGTAATAGGCTCCTTTTTCATTGCGATTACTGGTCGCACACTTGCTGGTCTACTAAGGCTTGATCTTTCTGCTATTTTGACTTCCAGAGGCTCAATAATTTCTAACATTTTAATTTATCATATCTAAATAGTAATTTAGATGAAAATTTTCAAGTCAATTAAGTTTAATTCGTTTGTTTTTTAAATGTTCATAAAAAAAATAAAAAATTAAAAAAAAAAGTAATAATTTTGTCTTTTAAAAGCCAGTTTTGTCAATTTGTGCCTGTTTATTTTAGAAACACTTTATTGCCAGTTTATCCGAAAACAAAAATTTTGCTTCATTTACCTGCATTTAATAATGCTAAATTAAAGAAATTTAAATAAATTACCCAAAAAAGTCTGAGTTTAAAAATGAAAATCTAATTTTAAGAAATAAACCCAGCCGATGATACCCTAAAATTGAACTCAAACTAGCTATAAAATTGGTGAGAAAAAAAATTATTTTGAAATTAACAATTTTTTTCTCTAAATTCATTAATAATCAAATTAGAAATTAATTTTGAATTTTACTATAAATATCCTCCGGACATAGTATCCGATTCAAAATTCTCACACTTTAAAAAAAAGGGGCTTAGTATCTAATTCATAATTAACAAGAATAAAATAAAATTTTTAAAATTATTTTTTATTTATTCGAACAATTCTGATTTAATTTTATTTAACTTTTACCATCAGCCAGCGTTCTATTACATAAGAGGAGGTTTAAATTGAGTGACTTTGATCAAACATTGTATGCATTATTAATTAAAGATCCAATTATATAACATATTGACAAAAAAGTCAAGGGAAATTGACTTTTGCACCTAGTCTGTTTACGACAAAGCCTCCGAGGTATTTCAATGACTAATCTTGGTAAAAAAAGAGCCATGATTTTTTTGATATTGAGTGAGCTAACTTTGCAAAATTAATAATTCATCAAGAAAAATGAATATAAAATGAAATAGAAATTTTTGCTTTTAGAAATTCATAAACTTTTAATATTTAAGAAAATTTAAATTTCTTAAACAAACTTCAATTAATCGAAAAAAAAACTTTAAAACTTTTTATCGATCCTTGAAAAAAAAAAATCAAGTTTGTTTATTTATTAAGATGGAAACCTAATGACACTTGACAGCTATTGCATATGAAAATATCAACTAATTAAAAATTTTAATTATGATAGTTCCTAGAATCAAAATTCTAAAAGCTTTTTTATTTAAATTTATTAAATTAATTAAATGTTTATTTTTTTTTTCAAATTAAGCTATTACTAGGTATCAAGGGCTAATTTTTTTTTCAATTTTAAACTTTCTCTTTACGCACCAAATTTTCCTTAAATTAAAATTGAAAAAACTTAATTGAACTTTTAAATTTATTTATATTAGTTTAATTCCTTTATTTTTCTTTATATTTTTGCATCATTTGAATTGATTTTTTTTAATTTGAAAATAAAGAAAATTTTAAGGACAAAGTTCTCAAATTCGTTTAGCAAAAATTTTCTCAAATAAAATAAACTTTTTTCTTTTTAAAGCTAAATTTTAGTGGAAAACAAACAAAATTATTTTCAAATTTGTTTCAAAATGTGGGCATCTTTTGAACACAAGAAAAATGTTTTTACAAACTGATTCTTTTGAGAAGACTTTCATGTAATACCTCATATAAAAACAAATTATATATTTGTCTAAATGTGTTTGTTTTATAAATGCTTACTAATAAAAATTTAAAATTGTAGACCGGAGGAAGCAATTGTAAAATTCAGCTTAAATTACGATTTATAGAATTATTTATTTTATAAGATTTCTTAATTAAAAAAATTTCAAACAAAGAAAAAACTTTATTTCAGACTAAATGTAAATGTTTGTCAATTTTTTTCTAAATTTTAGTTGAAGAAAAATAAAATAGTTTTTTTTGAATATAAAAAAAATATAAATTTACTCGAATACTGAATTAAATTTCAATCTTCAATAAAAAAAATTTCCGCTTAAAATTATAATAAGCTAATTTACGTCATATTTTTTATTAATTTTTAATTTTTGCTAAACAATCTTAGGCAATTCTTTTTTTTTCCTATCTTTTTTTCTTGAACCTATCAAACATGCTTAGAATAACTTCATTGATTTGAACCAAAATTACGTCTTATCAAATATTAGTTTAAAACGTGTTTATTTAAAAAAAATTAGAAAACTTTTTTCTATTTTATATGGAAAATTTCTTGTTTGTTTAAGCACAAGGTGTATATTGTTTTATCAATTTTTTTCCGATTTTAATCAATTGTTTTCAAAATATTCTCAAAAGTTAAATTTTTTCGATTTTTCTTTTATACCTATAAGGTCTCAACTAAAGAAAAATCTTTTATAAAATTTAGCAAAAACAACATTTAATAAAACACTAAAAATTTTATTTTTATTATTTTTAGTTTTAAAAAGGATTCAGTTTTTATTACTATTACTTTAATAAAATGTATTAGCTCTTTTGAAGTTAAATAAATAGTACGCTGCTTTTCGAACAAACCAAAAGGTTTTATTCAAAATTTCTATTTTTTTCAAAAAAGAATATTGACATGTTTTTTGTAATTGGAATTCTCAAAACTAACTAATAATGATTCTTTAATATTGATTTGATTGAATATTTTTTGTATAAAAATTTATTGAAAAAAATTAAATTTTACTTTAAATTCAATAAAAAAAAATTAATCAAATATTCATATTGAAATCTAAAAAAAAATAAACTCTTAAAAATTATAAATGTACGCTTTTAATTAAATTTAATAATCTAAAAATCGATTTAAAAAATAAGAAAAAAAAATTTAGTACAAATTGAACTTTAATTGATAAATTTAAAAACCGGTTATTAAGTTTTTCAATTAAGATCGCCGCTCTTCACTGACATTTTGCTCATACTAACATTTAGATATTTGCAGCTAGAGCCTCTATCACTATCCATGATTTCGCTCAAGTCTTCATCAGCCAAATCTGACTCATCGTCATTCTGTTCATCATCCTCTTCATCGCTTTCATTCATAGCATTGAACGCATTTTGAAACGCCTCAAGTCGAGTCTGGCTTATTTTAATCTCGCTTCTACAAGAATCTAATTCGCGTTCTAAAATCTCGTTTTGTTGTTCTATTCTCTTCTTGCTCTCTTCGTAGTCAATTAGTTTTTTTTTCAATTCACCAAACTCATCCAATATTTCTTTGTTGTGACGCTGCACTTTGCGCAAATTTTCCTCACATTTTTTTTCTCGGCTCAAAATAAATTCGATTTCATTTTGAGAATTTTCATGCTGCTGCTTTACACGGTCCAAATGATTTTGAAGTTTTATTCTATGAGCATTCTCAAAATCTAATTTGTTCTCTACTTCGCGTAGTTTGTTCTCCATTTTGTTCAATTGGGCCCTATCTACCCAGCTGGTCTCGTAAAAAGAACACTTGTCTTCTATTTCACGTATTTTTTCCTTGAGCATTCGGTTTTCTACGCTTAAAATGTCTATTTGATCATTTAAATCACTAAATCTATGCGATTCCAATGAATAGTTGTTAATATGCATTTGATATTTCTTGAGTATTTCATCTGCATCACGCTCTTGTTCTTCCAATTCACTTTTTAAATTGCTTATCTCTCTGTTCAAATGCATGTTTTGCTCTTCAAGCTTAATAAATATTTAGTCAATTTGAAATTGGAAAAAGGCAGTCTATCGGCAAATTTTCTCTCGCTAAAAAATATATTTTTTGCTTCTTTTTTAGGGATATAACTTTTAAAAATACAGGAAAATAAGAGATTTTTTAATATTCAAGACTTTTTTTTTATTTTAGCATTATTTTTGATATTGATATAAATTTTTTTAAATAATTCTATTTAACAAAAATTTAATTGAAAAGAGTTTTGGATGAAAAAAAAATTTTTTTTTATAATTTTTTTAAGCTAAATTTCATTGAATTTTCTTTTCTATTAGCTTTTTAATGAGTACTTTCATGTCGATTGAGAATTAAAAATTAAATTCTAATTAAGCTAAAAATAACATATCTAATTGTAAATGGATTAATTTCGGCTTCTTTTAATTTTAAATAAACAAGAACGTTTATTCTTTATTTTTTTTTAATTCTAAAATTTAAAGTTGTTTTTTTTTTTAAAAAAGTAGAAAATTTACTCAATTATAGAACAAACTTGTTCATGTTTGAGTAATAAAAGATTAATTCAATAGGATTTAATTATTTAAAAAATCAATACACATACATGTTATGCAATGTTAAATTTTATGGCAAATATTATAAGTGAAATATAAGAGAATTTTAGACTTTAGCTAACTAATTTTAATCTCATTTTTATTGAAAAGTTTTCAAGTATAATTTCTAGTAGCAATGGAATATTCAACATTCAAACAAAATAAATGATCAACCATCCTAACTATAACTTTGAAATCTGAAACCAAATTAATTGCCCATTTTAAATGAATTTTGAATATTTCTAAATTTTAAACAAAACTTTACTGCTTAAGTCAATAATTACTTTGTCTCTGTAAGTGCTAGAATAAAAAATAGAAAAGCTTATTTTCATAATGAACTATTAATGCTTAATTTATAATTTCAACAAAAATCTTTTAAGATCTAAATAATGGAGAGCAAAATTATTGATCGATTATCAATTGTCATCTTGAAATTGATGATAAAATCTAAATATCAATTCAAAGGGTTTAATTTAATTTAATTTAAATAATTTTAATGAAACAAATTTTACATGTAAATTTAAAAAATAAATAATTATCAAAATATATTTTTTCAATTCAATGATAAGAACAATTCCTAGGTTTTTTAATGTATTAAACTGATTTTTGCTTTGAATTTATCTCATAAGTATTTGTAAACTAGCATTCAACATTAATGTTAAAAATTAAAATATTAAATTCCGATTAGATAATAAAATATTTTTTTTTATTACCTTCTAAATTTACATGACATGTAAAATTTGTTACATTAAAATTACTTAAATTAATTTTATTATCTAAATATGAACTTTTTGAATCGAGATGATGTTTTGATTTGGTCATCAATTTCTAGATCATATTCAATTTACTTCCATTCCGAAAATTATTGAATATTTAAAATTTTTTAAAATAAAAAATCCAAATTTTTTAAAGATTCAAGAATGTTTCAAGATAAATTCCAATTCAATGAAATTGTGAATTAGAATTTTTGACCAAAAAGAATGCCATGTGTTTCAAATGCATATCCAATACAAAAATTTCCTTTTTTGATTCATTAAAATTATAAAATATAGTTTAAAAATACTGAAGCATGCTTTTTTTACACCTTTTTTACCTAGAATCATTTTTCTCAAGTCAAATAAGACAAAAAATTTAACTTTATTTGATTAACTAAACAAAAAATTATTAAAATTCTATTTAAGGCAAAAATAGGATGTTGAAGTATTTTTTAATTAAATTTTATTATTCTCAATTCAAATTTATCAAAAATGAAAAAAGGAAGAATTTTTGTTCAATACTTTTGGTTAAAAATGATTTCTTTTCATGAAAATGTATTAACTATTTTAGCTTAAAAAAGTTATTAAAAACTTGATAACTTAGAAGATTTATTGTTTTGTACAATCTAAAAAATTTATACTTGGACCAATTTAATGATAATTTTATTATTCTAATTGGATTTTTAAATACATCTAAATACTCTTTTCAATTAATTAAGGCTTTTCTAAAATAAATCATTATTTTTTAATCTGAGAAGTATAAACAAAAAACTTTGTTCCAAAAAAAAATTACTCTCTTATTTTAACTGTAATATTGTTATATTATAATATTATATTAGATTTTTTAATTTTTTATTTTTAAATAATAATAAACCGAAAATATATTAATTCAGAAAAAAAATGATTTCTTAATATATAATTTAATCAATTAAATAATTAAGAGTTTAAAATAATTGGGAAAATTATACCTACTAAAAAGCCAAAATACAGCGAGTATCCTAAAATGAATATTAGAATTTAAGAGACCTTATTTGCTTTCGGATTTAAATTTAAAAACGATACCGAAAAAAATTTTAAAGTTAAACTACGCAACTTAAAATAAATTGAAATTTAAAGTCAAAATAATTTAGATTTCTACTCATAAAATTAATAATTATTTGGAGTATTCAATAAATCGACCAATTTGAAAAAAAATTGAAAATTAAGTTAAAAATTTGCCTGAATTAATTGGAAAAAAATTTCTAAACTTTCAGGCATTGTGAATTTTAGACAAAAAAAACAAAAACAGCCCAGAAAACAAATCCTAATAAAAATCTTAAGCAGGACATGTCAAGTTCTTAATCCAGGACGTCATAGGATCCTAAAAGATTCCAAAAGATTTAAGATTCTTGTGCTTTTCTTGAATTTTCTTAACACAAATTTTCTCTAGCTTAATAGATCTTATAAGATTCAAACCAGTTCTTGATTGACTTTCTTGTGAGTTTTAACTCACATTACTATAAGTTAGAGAAAATTTGTGTTAAGAAAATTCAAGAAAAGCATAAGAATCTTAAATCTTTTGAAATCTTTCTAGGATCATATGACGTCCTGGATTAAGAACTTGACATGTCCTGTTTAAGATTTTTATTAGGATTTCGTTCCTGGGAGATACACAGTAACAGCTTTTTTTCTTTAGACTTTAAACTAGCTGTACAAAATATGACTGTAATAAATGACGGCTTGCATCACTCTGTCGAGTTGATCAACTACACCGCAATTATTACCCTGTCGGTAGCGTTTCCCTATTTTTTGATTAAAGGGATTTAAAAATGCGTTCCTTACTGCAGAGATATTTTAAAGTTTATTTCCAACCTCAAGATTTTGCAATATTTGGTACTAAATAAGAAAATCGAATAAAAATCAGAGTTGTTTAAAAGTCCAAAATTAAAGTCCAAGTCTTGAAAATAAAAGTCCAAGTCCGGACTTTTTGTCTCTTTAACTCAGATATCAGAATTTATCTGTCTATTAATTAATTAAAAAAATGATCATGTTCTTTACATAGAATCATCTTTTTCCAAAAGTAGAAGTTATAGCTTCAAAATAATCGAAGATAGCTAAATACTAAAAATAAATGACATGTTGAAGTTTTTGGACTTGGACTTTTTTGAAAAATAATAAAATTAAAAGTCTTGGACTTTGTTTGAGACTTGTGACTTTTAAACAACTCTGATAAAAATTAATGCAAATAAAGGACAAAATAATTAGTTGCACCAAGAGTTGCATTTACAGAACTTGCTTTTGACTTTTAAAAGAAAAGTTACAAGAATTTTTAACATTATTGTACTAAATTTGACATAACCCAACCTCAGCCGGTTGTGCACCCTCGATCCTCAAACCATGCATGTGTCACCCAAAATTTAATTTGCCCAATACCTTTGCAATTAAATTTTTAAGATTTTCTAATGTATATACAGTTTCAATCTGGGTGATATATTCTTAGTACCAGATGGTACATTTTGTCACTGTATTAGATGCTACTTAATCTAAAATTCACAATATGTCCATTTACATTTTAATTGATTAACAAGTTCAACATTTATTTAAATTACATTAAAATATTCTTACCGAATGTCTATAAGAATTTGCATCGTCCAACTGTTGCTGTAAATTTTCTATTTCAACTTGTAACAACTGTTTACTTTTAAGAGCACTTGCCTTGCTAAATTCACTATCTTCTAGTTGAACTTTTAAAGCTTTTAAAATAGATTGTTTTGGAATGTTTTCTTTGAGTTTTTCCAATTGTGTTTGTGCATCAAAGGCCAGTGTTTTGTACTTGAGCATTTGTCGTTTTAATTTTAGCACATAATCCTGAATTGATTCGTTTGATTGATAGTCATAGGAAAAGCTAGTGGCCTTTTTGCCACTAGTCTCTCTCATTTTTCTTTCAAGTTCTCGTTTTTCTCTTTGCAAATTGTTACACATTTCGCTCTCTTCTTCTAATTGTAGTTCAATAGCTTTGATTTTTTTCTGTGTATTAAATCTCAAATCGTCCATTTCGCTCTCCTTTTCGGCCAATTCTCTAGTCCATTTTTGTTTCTCTTTTTCCAATTGCATCTCTAGTTTAAGCTTTGTTTGTTCTAATTGTTGAATAACAAACGTTTGTTCGTCTAATTCTTCTTCTTGCTCTATCATTTTGACCTCTTGATCGCGCAGCTGTGACTTTAATTTTAAAAATTGGTCCGAGCCTATTCCTTTTGATGATTGCGAGGCCGACTCGTAGTCCTTCAAATCGCGCTCTAACCTCTCACATTTTTCCTTATGATAATTAGTCTCTAGTTTTTGGGTCTCTAGGTCATTTTTAAGAGCGAATAGCTCGTACTTGACTGTCTCTCGTTCTCTCTCGCTTTTCTCGCGTTGTTCTTTTTCAGCCTCGAGCTTGCTCTTGAGCGCATTCATTTCTGAATCGAACTTGGACTGAATTTTCTCCAGCTCTCTGTTTCGTATTTTGTTCTCTTCACACAAACGCTCCATGTCCTGCATTTCTTCGCAAACTTTTTGATACTTGCGCTTGTGAATCGATGCGTTTTTTTCAAGCTCGACTATTTCACTGTCTTTCTCTTTAAGCTTGGCCTCAAGGGCCGATCTCTCATTGATGTTGCGCAACTCATAATTTTCCTTATCTTGTTGCATTTGCCGCTTGAGCGATTCGTTCTCGCGACGAATTGATTCCATCTGCTCGCCTGCATTTGATTTGGAACAAAAAGAGCCATTCACTGAGAGACCATCGATGTCGTCTTTTTCCAGCTCTTGCTCTATGGATTTTTTTGTATTGTAGAGTCTCAGCTCTAGCATTTCAGTCTCGATTAGCTCCAGTTTTTTAAGTGTGTCCGTGTACAGAGGCTTAAAATGAATGATTTGATCAACACATAAAATATAAAAAATTAAGGGACAAATAATGAATTTTTATTAGTTGGCTTTCTTAAGCTTTAAATATAATCTCTTAAGAAAACAAAATTGGCCTAGATTTTTGTTTACAATTGACAATAGAACGGAAAGTATTGAGAAGACTAGGTTAGTAAATTATTTGTTAATATTCATACCCTTAATTCGTTGAGCTCTTTCTCAAGGCGAATCCGTTCGGATGTTTCGACCTCAAGCAAATCTATTGTGCCTGCGTTTGCCGCATTCTCCTCGGCATATTCACTTTGAAGGTTCATTAGCTAAAATGAATTCAAATATCTTAAATCTAAAATAGAAAAGTAATCCAAAGAAACCTTAGTTTCCAGTTGTTGATTGAAAATTTTCAACTCTTGTTTTTCACTAGTTAATCTCTCTGTTTTACGCCTAAGATCATCAAGCTCGCTTTGCATTTGTTTTAGTATTAATTCGTTGTTTTGCACGTTCAAAATGGGCATTAAATGTGTGTACAAACGCCACCATTTCCATTTCTTAAGCGCAAACCAAATTCGAACATTTTTTTGCACACATCTAATAGCCGAGTCTTGGATCTAATAATAGAAAAATTTATCAAAATAGCAAACAAAAATATGCTTGAACCCGGCCCAGGCCTATAATTTCGTAAAGCAAATATTTACTTTCTAATTTAGCCTTTTGAAACTAAAAATTATCAAGATAGCTGCTGTTTAATTAAATAAAATAAAAAAATAAATTCAAATATTGCTTGATTTAAAGGTTTTAGTTAACACTAGAAGCACCAAGAATTTTTTAGCGCTTTTTTTTTTAATTGAAAAATATTTCCTAAACAAACTATGATAATTTTATAAACTAATATGATTTTTAAAAGAAAATTTTAAAATCTACATAAATGAAAAAAAAGATGTATTCATTTTAAAAATCTATTCAAAAAATACGAGGACTCTTTTGATGCTTCTATTGTTAAATAAAGAAATTTTTTTTCTTTCCATTTTGTTCCTCCAAAAAGTGTGAAAATTAGAAATAACAAAAAAAATTTTTTTAAAAAATATTATTCAAATTTAAAAATATTTTTTTCATATTTTAAGTTAAAATTTCACATGTTAAAATTTCGATATTCGATAACGCATAGAAATTTATAGAAAACTACTTAAAAAATCTTCTAGATAAAGGGTTTTTCAGACAGATCATTACTTGTGATGAAAAGTAAACTCGCTCTGAAAAGCTTCAAAATATTCATATTTTAAAATTTAATTTTAAGCAAATATTAAAGAACTTAAGAGCTCTAACGAATTCGAAAGATAAATCAAAATTCCATCAAAACACATAGCTGAATGATCATTTGTTTTATTGATAGCCTCATTTAGTTCGGATAGTGTAATTTCATCAAATTTAGTATTCTGTTTGTTATTGAAATAATCATTCACAATTTTATGAACTTCTCTATCAGATTTGACATTGATAAACTCAGTATTCAAGCTAAATGTATCTTTAAGAATTTCACCAAAACAGTAACCAAAATCAGTTTATGAATTAAAAAATGCTATTCTTATACTCAAGCTTATTATTTTTGTAATTTGATTTAGATTTTCTAAATTTGTTTATTTTATTCCAGAATGGTTTACTAGATTTTGGATTATTGCCTTTTTTATCAACGAAATTTGACCAAGTTTTTTTTTAGAAAAATATCCTTCTTTGGTCAACGAAAAGCTAAGTTTATTTCTTCATGATAACACTAGACCTAATGTACCTAGAAGAACAATAGTAAAGATATAATAGCTGGAAGTGATCGAACTTCCTCCTTATACAGCAAAAAGACCAGATATTTCTCCTTCTGACTATCTTCTTTTTCGCACAAAGACTCATTTTCTTAGAAGACAGCAATTTGCTAACCAAGACCAATTTATAGATGGATTTTGCAAAGTTTTTGGCTTCAAAAGCCGTGAAAGTAAGAAACTTTAAATAGAGAATATTTCGGAGATTTGTAAAGGCTGGATGAGAATATGTCAGATACAAAACATTACTGTTAGACTTTCATTTTGCTTTCATAGTATTAAAATTAAATTCCAAAATTAGGAAATTGAATTACTATACTGTTTTACATACTTAATTTGGATAATATATTTCTTATATCAGTTGATACATTTTTGCAGAGCTATTTTTGATTAAAATTTAATTGAAAAAGCATATTTTTAAAGTAAATATAGTATTGTGAAATTGAAATGTAAACAAAACAAAAATTCTTCCTATTTTGATGAATAAATAGATAATAAGAAAAGGCTTATATTTTTGCTAGTAGCAAATTTATTTCTTGTAGTAGGAAATTTTTTTTTTTTGAATAGCAAATCATATAATAGATAATTTATTTTTTCTAGTAGTTTTTTTAGTTGTAAACAGAGTTAATTTTCTTTTAATAGTAGCAAAAAGTTGACAGGTGTTAATTAACAATTTAACTAATTAACAATGTTGGCAGTTGAGTAAATGTTCATGTCCGTATTGGAAGAAAAATTTTATTTGAAAAAAACGCTTCGAAAGGTCGCAGAAAGAAAGCATTACCAGCACTCGAACGGAATTCAATGGGTCCAATCAATCAACAACTTTTTTCACTTATAACATCTTCAAACCAAACAGATTCTCCAATTACAACGG
>PJRA01000309.1:503069-544781 GCA_016987375.1 Brachionus koreanus
TTGTGTCGACCAAATGAACCAGTAGCTTTGGAAAAATCTCACCAAAAACAATAATTTTATCGTAGCAAAAATCCCTAGTATTGGAACAAACATAAAATACCATCTAATACTGAAAATTCCGATCCACATCATTTCCTTTATATTAAAAAAAATTAAAATAAAATTATAAAAATATTGATTTTTTTTAAATACATAAAATTTCTTTCTTCTTGTAAGATAAATAGCAGTTTCAGCTGCAGATAAAATTGGAATCAAAGATGGAGGTAAAGTGAAAAAAAAATAAAATTGCTGCAAATTGTACGGAAGCCAGCCTTTTTTCTTTTTTCCAACTTCTTCAGGTAATTTCTTTCCAAGTAAATAGAAATAACTAAATCTAATATCTGGATCTTTTTTTATAGCATTTGGTTTTGCATGATGCTTAAAATGTCTGCTATTCCACCAGTCGGCAGAGAAACCCATTATTGCCCCAATTACAACCCTATGAGCAAAATGATTCATTTTTGTAGATTTAAACACCGACAAATGTCCCAAATCATGTTGCAACCAGCCAGCTTGAGCTTGTGTAGTTACCAAACACGCTACAGCTATAAAATAAGAAAACCAATTTTCGTAACCACTTTTGTAGATAAGATATGTGCCAATTAAGTCAAGAACAATTAATTGTAAGAAATGAAGAGAATAAAACCATGGACTTGGTTTAAAAAGATTCATTTTATCAGCCAGTTTTCTCAATTGTTGAAAATCTTTATGCAATTCATCCTTTTTTTGAATTGAAATTTAAAAAAAAATTAGCTTAATTTTTTTAATACTTTTCTTTCTTCCTTTTGGTTTATGTCTGATTCGGCCACTACTTTACCAATTTTTAGAGCTTTTAAATATTTTTCAACTTTATTCATATCTTTGTGAAAAGAAGTAAATGCATCCTTGATTAAAAAAATTGAATTAATAAAATATTTTATTTTTGTTTAAATTTACAGTTGCATCTTGTCCAACATTATTATTTAATAATGTTTCACCTCCTGGATGTTTTTTAGAAAATTTTGATACATCATACACATTATTGTTAATAACAATCCACTTTTTTTGTCTTATTTCACTCCATTTTAATGTTTTAACATCATCTTGGATATCTTGAGACTCTTCCGTAATCAAATTTGCGCCTTTACCCATCTTTTTCAAATGGACAAATTTTTTATTTATTTCTTTCTTTACTTTTTTCACCAATCTAAAATTCAAATATATACAATTTATATTAATTTTTTCTATATTTTCTAAATCGAACCACCATTTTTACAACAAATATTTTGCATATTTATTTAGCTTTTTTTTGTTATCTAAGGGATGGTTTTATGCTTGAAGAATTTTCTTTATTTTTTTAATTTAAATTTTTGTTCACTTTTTTATAGGATGAAAATAATTTTCAAATATTTTTTCAATAAAAAAATGCTGTCGATTTTAAACTGTCAATAAAAATAAGCTTTTAAACTAATGAATATTAAAACTTTTTAATTTTTTAAAGGATCCTACCTTTCTCTTACAAATGACATCTATATTATACTGCAATTCTATATTTCAATTCTCCCCTTAAATTAACAAGAAATTTAAAGTTATATGACTCGAGGAATTTGAATTATAATTTAACACTATTTTTTCATGTTTTTTTAATTCAAAAATATTTTACAAAAAAATTATATTAATTTCATAAAGCAATATGATTTTTTAAAGAATATTTTAAAATCTCCATAATTCAAAAAAGATATATTTATTTGAAAAATCAATTCAAAAGATACGAAAACTTAAAATTTTTTTCTGGTGTTTCTAGTGTTAAAGAACAGCGATAACCTAATTCAAGAAGAGCTAAAAAACTTTTGAATGTTCTTATTCGAGATTAATAAATTTGTTTTTGATCAAGAGATCAATGTTGAAATTTAATTTAAATAGATTTTTTTCAAAATTTGAACTATTCAACTTAAAATACCTTGGTAAATTTTTTCAAATAATTATTAAATAAAAAAATAATTTTTTCAAATAATTATTAAATAAAAAAATGATTTTTTCAATTTTTTAATTATTCTTAATTTTTTTATCTGGAATAAGTTTAGTTTTATAGCTGATACTTGATGTGAATAAATCAACTGGTAACAATCGAATTCATCCGTACCCGCTCAAAGAATGTTACTCGAGTTTTGCGCGCGCCTTATTGCCAATCTTTAAACAATTAATAAAACTAGGTACACTCCCATCACTTTGTAAATCAGCCTATCTAAGCCTAATTTACAAAAAAGGTAAATTAGTTTGTAAATTAGGCTTACAAATCCGACTAATTACCGATCAATCTCTCTAACATCAATCCCTTGTAAAATAATTGAAATAATTATCAAAAAAGTCATGATGAAGCATCTACTCGACAACAAACTAATCTCACCAGCTCAACATGGCTTTGTTCCTAACAAATCATGTGAAACGAATCTACTTGAAGCTATTGATATTATAACCGAGACACTAAATCAAAATCAAGATATCGATCTGATATCTCTCGACTTCAGCAAGGCCTTCTATCTAGTCTCTCACTCAGTTATCCTAATCAAACTCGAATCTATCGCTTTAAATGTCACATACTCGCTTGGATCAAGTCTTTCCTCATTGGGAGAAGGCAACGAGTAGTAATTGATCATAAAAAATCTCAATGACAAAGGTCAGCTGCAAGTAGACATTGATAGAGTTGTAGAGTGGTCTAAAGAGTGGCAAATGATCTTCAACTTGCCCGAATTGCTAGGTCATGCATTAACCAAGTCGAATATGAGTAGAAAAGAAAAAAACTTTGTAGACTATACAATGCTAGACCTACTGACGGAGTAACTAGAAACAAAATCCGAAAAGGATTTAGGTGTACAAATAACAAATAACCTCAAGTGGAACGAGCAGTCGAAAATTGCTGCTGCTAAAGCGAACTCGGTCTTAGGTTCGCTCTTTCGTCATACCGCACTTGGAATACGCCTCCTCAGTCTGGAACCCCCACAACAAAGCAGACATCAAAATTCTCTCACTTGCAGGAACTTTCCTTCCTGTTACAGCTTACAACTATTACTATTATTATTATTAAATTAAATGATTGAATGAATAAGAAAAAAAACGATAGGAATGGTTTGCCTGGGTTGATAGTTTAGCTGCTTGTACATATTTAAATAATGACTTTAACAAATGATGTGTTTAAAAGTCACTTGAGGGGTGGGCATTAGCCATCTTTAAATTTCAGATTGATATTTTTACGCTCATTTATTATAATGCTTAAGAAAAATTCCTAAAATCTTTTCGCATTTTCAAATTGCGCAGTTAAATAAAATAATGAATTGAATTTTGAAAAGAAAATGCACAGTTTGCCTCAAATATTGAAAAAAAAAGAGTGCTAAATTAAAATTAAGAAAATTCATTTAATAAAAAAATGATTATTTTTTAGCTTAAATTTGTAACAAAAAATTTAAATTCTTTATTTTTTTAATCATCAAAAAATCCAATATTTAATATATTATTTTTTTTATCTAATTAAAATTATAACTTATAAATAAAACTTATTTATACACAAATTAAAATTTTTAATAATTTTGATTTTGATATTGCTGCTGCTGTGATTGAGTGACACGTTGTTGTTGCTGTTGCATATACTGCTGTTGTTGTTGCTGTTGCTGTTGAGAAGTTTGAACATTTATAGGTACGCCTGGGTGTTGTTTTTGCATGTATTGCTGCTGATACTGTTGATTTTGAGCCGGAGGCATTTGAGCTTGTCTTTGCATAGCTTGTTGTCTTGGTTGCTGCTGTTGCCAATTCATATTTTGTCCCATTTGAGGTTGACTAGGTGCTTGCGTCGGCAATTGCAAACCAGTAGCATTGCTAGGTGGAGTATTCGTATTAAACAAGCGCTGTTGTTGTGCTTGTTTTTGATGCTGAAGCTGGACATTTTGTTGACTGGCAAACCTAGGCGCTTGTTGAGGATTCATAAAATTTTGAGGACCAGAAGGAGCACCTTGTTTAGGATCTGGAGTAGCTGTTCGTGGTGCCGGCATATTTGCTTGCTGTTTTTGTACTTGATTGTACATTTGAACATTACTCTGATATTGCTGTCCAGGAGTATTGTTTGATTGATTTTGTGTCATCATTGGTCTCGTTTGATTCATTTGTCCTTGATATGGAGGCATAGCTTGATTAGGTGGCAACGGTTTTCTTATGACATTTTGGCTTTGATTTAAAGGCTGATAGGGCATACGATTAGCACCAGGTTGGGATATCGGACCTTGAGTTTGAGTTTGTCCAGATTGCGGCATTCTTTGCGGTTGAAATTGAGCCACATTTTGTTGATTTTGACCTTGATAAAATTGATTTGATTGCTGATTTTGTGGAGTTAGCATTCGTTGGCCCATATTTGGTTGCATTATACCGCTCGGATTTTGACCTATCGGTCTAGACATTACCTGCTGATTTGGAGCAAAGCCTTGTTGACCAGACATAACTTGATTCGGTAAGTATTGTTGGCTTTGTGGTCCCATTTTACCTGGTTGCATGGTCATCCCAGGCTGCATGCCTTGCATAGACGATACCTGCGGATTTGCTGCTGTATTTTTTGGCGGATTATTTTTTCTAGGTGTAGTTGATTTTTGTTTTTTTTGTAAGCTTGGATTATTTGATTTTTGTTTGTCAGGCGTAGACATTTGTCGAACAATACCTTTTCGATCGGGCTGCATTTGCATTCCATTTCCAGCCATGATCATTGATTGATTGGCATATTGGTGAGGCGGTTGCTGCATGTGTTGATGATGTTGCATGTGATTTTGTAGTCGGCTCATTATTTGAGAGTGATTTTGTGGCATTGGCTGAGGCATCATTTGATGTGGCACTGACTGACTCATCACTTGACTTGGCGGTCCGTGCATATGCGAATGATGAGACTGCAATGGCATTTGATTATGCTGTTGCATTAGCGGTTCAATCTGATTAGGACCATTAGCACCCAGAACAACTATGTCCGCATTTGGCATACCAACACTAGGTGAATTGACATGTGATTTAGTTTGATCGCCAGCCATGAACCCTTGTGAATTCAAGCTTAAATTCATAGATTGTTGCTTGAGGCCTGAAGTGTTCATGGCAGATTTTTGTTCTTTTTTGACTGTTTCGACTATGACAGGCTCAGGAAGCTCTATTAGATCATTGGGAACCTCAGGTTTGTCTTTGAGATAACAAAGCTCTTTGTGTATATTCATGTGCTTGTGTCTGACTAAGAGCCGTTGCTGATATTCGTAGCGTAGCATTTTTTTTTCCAATTTAGAAAAGCCGTACCAAGAGAGACAAAGCGCTGAAGCGTTTTTGACCCCTTCGATAAGCTCCCATGTGCTCACTTTTTCTTTTCGCACAAATTTAAAGCCTCTACGCTTATCTAACAGATTTGTTAGTGTTTTGGACACAGTTGTGCAGCTTGATTCAACTGTCATTATCTCTAAATTAGAGTTACGGTTCAATGGTAGTAATTTTCTTATTAAGTTAATAGCTTTTGTGTTTGGCACATCAGTGAAGTCTTTAGTTTCTTTGCTTATTTTTTTTATTACTGCTTGATAGTGTCTATTGCTTTCCATGTTTGGCTCAGTGCTGATTATGTGATGGATTAGGACAGTGAGCATATCGATAATGGTGGTGAATAAAAGTTGGTCGTTGTCTGGATCGACTACGCCCGAATATATCAATTGTACAAACAACCAGGCCCAATTGGCAAATTCATTAGTATTTCTGAGTATGAAGTCGAACATTGAGCCCACAAGACTTAATCTAATAGCAAGTGTATCCATCATTATTTGCTTGATTCGCGGGTCTTCGGACAATATTTTGTCGTCTTTGCCCTTTTATCGAATAAAAATTTTAAACTCTACAAATTTAAGTCAAAATCATTTTGAGCTTTAAATGCATTTTTTCTATTATTATTTGGAATTAAATAATTTTAATATTTTTTCTTGAAATTTTATTTTTATTTAAGCAAAAATTCTAAAGTAATATTTAAAAGAGGCAATCTAGAAAATTTTTGATTTAAGTTTTTTTAATTTGAAATCAATAAATTTATTGATCTTAAAAAGCTTTAAAATTTATTATTTAAAGTAATTAAAAATTTAAAGATGATGAAAAAAAAAATTTTTTTTCTTTTTAAAACACTAATTAATCCTTTAAATCTTACATGCAAATTTTTTTAATCTAAAACCGAAATTTTTGCATCTAACTTGTTGAAAGTTTGACTATTTACAAAAGCTAATTTTATTTAAAAATTTTATAACTTTATTTTTATTTATTGATTTTTTTACAAATACTTATAAAATAAATTTTTTTTTAGAAAAAATCTTAACCATGTTAAAAGATTTGTACATGAGGTTCGGAGGAGTCATATTTTATCTCTAAAACAATTGAATATAACAACTGTCATTTTTTAATAAAAAATTCTCAAATTGATTCAAATTGGGTTTTGTAAAATTTTGTATAGAAAAACTTTTCTTTTAAAAGTCATTTAAATGAGCTCTTTCATGATTTTTGCCCTCCAAAACCTCCTACTTTTTCTGCAATTTTTAAACAAATTCGGCTAAAGTGCATTGTGCAGAGAGTCTGCACATCATTAGCAGACTTTGACTTTTGGTGCAACTAAGCACTTACAGAACTAATTAAAAGCCTTTAGAAAAATGGTAAAAGCTTTTTCAGCATTAATCTTTGTTCTATTTTTTATTTTGTATCAAATTTCACAAAACCTTTTTAGTATAAAATTAAAGTAAGGACATGAACTAATCTAAATTTGAATTTTTTTTCAAAGAAATATAACAAAACATCTGAAAAAATTGAGACTTAAACTTTTTTTTTTAAAAATTTCGAAAATAAATCTTATAACTTTAATAAAGATTCTGAGTTATAGGGCTTCAAGTACAACATACTTTTAAAAGTGTCTAACTTTATCTGTTATTAAATAGAATATTTTAACTTATGAAGAATTAAGAGCAAAATAGCAAAAATAAAATTTAATATTATTTGGATCATGTTTAGTAAGTTTCAGGAATATCCCTTTTTACATGATGATTTACAAGATGCTTAGTAGATGATTTTTAATTTCATCAATAGGGGATGATAAAGTATTCCTATTGATGATGTCTGTATGTAATCTCAGTGTAAAAACTGCATTAGTTTAATTTTAAAGGAGATTTAAAAAACAAATTTTTGTTCCTTAAAATTTACGCTTGTTTCTTTAAAAAAAAATCGTCAATTAATCTGTGATTCTTTTGGTCAAAATATCATTTAAAATTACTGATGAGAGGAAAATGGAGGGAAGGATTAGATTTGATAAATATTAAAAAAACTAAATATCTAAGAATCCCATGATATTATAATGGCATAAGAAAATGAGACAAGACTTTTTAACTTTTGTCTTGAAAAGCATTGCATGAGGTAAAGTTTTTAAATTTTTAAGACACCATCTCTATAATTAATGAAATCATGAATAATAATTATTTATAAATTAAATTTATTGATATAATAATTTTCTCGCCTTTTTAATACTTTTTATCACAATAGTTTTTTTTTAGAAGAAAGTTATTTAATTTCTAGATAAATCTTTGATTAATTTAAATTCCAAACATTAAATTTTTAAGCCACTGTTATGTGAAAATTTTTATAATTAAGACACAATAATATTATAACTTTAAAGATTGCTTTTAGTTGCAAATTAAAAAATTTCAAAATAGGGTCAATTTGATTTAGTATAGCTAGGAGAAAGTTTAAGAAATTAATTGTTAATTTACAAGAGTTTCTTTTTTCATTAGAAAAAAATTGGTGAAATTTTTACGGATACTAAAATTTTTTAGATTTTACTTGAAAAAAATAAACTTGATAAACTTAAGTGTTAAAACTTAATTTTTTACAACTGCAAAACTGTGTAAGAATTAAATTGAATATATTCGATTAAGCATTGTTAGTCGAAAATGATAATTTTTCACTTTAAAAATTTTTAATTTAAAATTATTTGAAAATCGTTGTTTTTTAAGTCTATATTATTAATATTTGATCATTAACTCTAATTTGTTAGCAAAAAAAAATATCTGACTTTGCCTAATTTATAAAAATTATTTTGTGTAATTTAGTTTGAAAAAACGTGCTCATTTCCAGCATTTGAAATTAGTTTGATATTTGTTAATTATTATTTTTAAAAATTACCAAATAATAATTTACATATGGCTTATTAATTTTAATTTCTTTGAGCTAAAATTTTAAACAACCATATATAAAAAGCATTTTAGCAAAGGGAATTTTAATTTTAAAAAATAAAAGCTTGAAAAAAAGAGTCAATTTTTTCCCAATTTTAATCAATTACCTGACAATTATCATTAAAACCCTAAAAAAAAATATAAAACAATTCAATCATTTACACCACCTTGATTTAGAATAAAAGTTAAGTGAACTTACATTGACAAAATCGGTGAGACCATTAAAAAGTGAAATGAGAAGATTTTTCTGCTGTTGTTGTTGGTCATTATTATTTTTAGCATTTAGACAAGACAGCAACAATGCAAAAAAAGGCTGTTGATTCCACGCAATTATGTTCTTGATTGCCTGTGTTTCTTTTTCACTTTTGTTCTTAGCACTCCAGAACGCTTTGCCCAGCTCTTGTAGACTTTTTGCTAAACAAAAAAAAATTTAGCAAAAAAAATTAAACATTAAAAATCTCAAATACATGCATGGTCCAGCGTTTTCAGCTGACACAGTTCGGGCAGTCTTGTAATGAGCGGAGCTATCAGCCACACACCTAGAGTTTTATTTGAGTGATTTTTTTCCACATTATCAAATTCATCAACATCTTCGGTATGTTCTATTTCAACATTTAAATCAGTTTCAGCCAATATGGCCTCATTTATGTCTTCCAAATTTTCATTTTCTTCATTTTTATCCAAAGGCGATTTGAGCGATTGAGCCTCGGCTTCTTTATCGTCTTGGTTGGCGTCTATTTGACTAGCCGAACGAAGCAGGCCGGTCGCATAGGCTCCAATGTTTGCTATATCCGGATCTATCAAAAACTCTACAGTTGTTTTGGCAAAAAAATCAATGGCTAAGTCATAAAATCTTTCTTTTTGCTTGTCCAATTCAATCATCAGTTTAAACTCGAGCAAACTTTCTCTGAATGTCCAAATATTCAAATTTTCCAATATGTATCGTATGAAGTCTTTAGTAGACGTCTGCTCATTTTGTTTTCTGAGCTCATGCGATTGTGGATAGCAGATAATGTGAAGTAAATTTTGAGCATTGCGCCCCAAAGCCGATTCCAGCAATTGATTTGACTTTAGCAAATTGTCTCCTTCGTGAAAGCATCTCTCCTTGATCCAATCGTGTTCGCAAATTTCGTGCAGCACATTTCCAGCAAATAGAGCCAAATCCATTTCGTCATTTCTTTCATCTCTGGCACTGCGAGATGACTGATTTTTTTTGCCAGCTGAGCTTTCCTTTTTGGTATCGCTCATAATAAACAAGCATTTGAGAACCAGAAGAAATGTGCTGAACATGATGGAACGGCAGCTGGCCGTGAGCATTCTTTGGTCTGTGCTTGACCGTCGGTATTTAAGTGGCTTAGGTGAGCTGGTAAATATGAAGTGAATGATGTGGCATGCTAGTGATGCACTTGGCTCAAGACTCGAGAAATTGTTCGATTGTTCGTTTGTGACTTAACAAAAATATAAATTAAAAAATTAATTTGAAAATAGTTTACTTTTTGGACAAGCCATTATACAGGTCTTTACAACCATAATTATAAACTCGTTTAAAATAAGACAATGTCGTGAAGCTAGTATTGATAAAAAAATTTTAAAATTTTCTCTTGATTTTCTATCCTGAATCTTAAATAAAATAAAAATTAAATTTTAACAAAATAAAGCAAGTGTCAAATTTTTTTTTTCTTTACATTTATTTTGTTTATTATTTCATTGAACATTTGTCGTTCTTTGGTTGCTTCAGTATTGCGATAGTGCAGAGCCTTGGTCGCATTCTGCCAAAATGTGATCAGCATGCTACATCGGCTTGTTAATTCGGCGCACAGATTTGCCACTCGAAGCATCCTTAGTTTAGCTAGTTTAGATTAAATATAAAGTTTATCTAAAATTCTTACTCATCTTCGTCTAGAGATGGCAATATACAAAATACATGAGCAACAAAATTGTATTGTTGCTCTTTACTATTTCCTATATGGTTTTCTATTTCGTCAACAGTATGGCTTAAATTAAAAAAATTATTTTTAACTTTATTTTGGCACACATGAATCTTCTTAAGAAGGAATCAAAAATTATTCTTTTTATTTAAAGTGTAGATTAGAATTAACAATTACCATAACTTTTAGAAATGAATAAAAAATCTTAAAAATTAAAAAAAAAATTTTTGTTTAAATTATATTATTTTTATGTATTTTGTATTATACGCTACATAATTTCCTTATCTGAATAAAAAATAAATTGATTTATCTTTCTTAAATTTTTATTTAATTAAATATCAAAAAAAAAACCTCTTTAAAATCAAGCAATTACGATTAAGTATAATTTTTTTCAGCATTAAAATACAATTAAAACAAAATTCTTCCTTTTTTGATAAATAGAAATTTACTAAAATAAAATAAACTTAAAAAATTACTGCAGCAAAGTAAAGTACAATATACTTTGTTAGGGAATGTGTAATGTGTAATTTTTTTGTCTATTTTTTGGATGAGTAAAAATTTTTTATTATGAAAGGTGCAACGTTTATTGAACTCTAGTTGTATTGTGAAATTCAAACACAAATCGAACGAAAATTCTTCTTTTTTTTGAATAATTAAATTTACTGAAAAATAAAAAATATACTCCAACGAAGTGCAACATACTTTTTCATTTAAAATAAAACTTTTATTTTAGAAAATCAAATCAATATTCAAGTTAAATTGTATTGATGTCTTTTTTTTTAGTTAAGTAAAAAAAGTGAAACAATGTATGTAGCACTTTGTTGCAATTTTTATAAAAAAGGACAATATCGTTATCAATTTTTTACAAACAGAGTTTTTGAATGATGGAATAACTACCAAAAGAAGCAATATCAGCAAGAACAATAAATGGTTTCAAGGCAATAATTGATAAAGAAATAGCGTAGTAACTACTACTACCCAAAATCCGAAATGTTTTTTTCGACCCCTTGTGTTACCTATTCTTTTTACTTTTTATCTCACGAAAATAAGCATATTTTGTAGCAAAATTTTAAAAAATTAAAATCTTTCTTCAAAAATTAAAAAAAAAAATGTAAAAATCTGCGATTAATTGCGCATTTAAAATATTTTGATCATATTTGAAAAATGAAATTTGATCAAAAATTTTACTTTGCCATTTTTCTGATATCAAAATTTAAAAGTTTTGATAATGTGCTAGTAATAAATTTTTTGTCCTAATGAGTCAATAGAATTTCTAAAAAAAAAATTGACAGATCAGTTGAATTTATCTTACTCTGACGAATTGATCATCGAACTAAGAAGACTATCATGCTTCATTTGATAGACTATTTGTGAGCTATTTCTTTCCATTTGAGGCTGCTGTGTAAAGCATTTTTCGGCCCTAATTTTATTCGCAATCAATTCAAATTGTGGAAATTGATTTTTAATGTAGCCACATGAAACGTACATGTCATTTAGCAGCATTAGAGCGCACTTTTCATGCGATGAACACTTGGATGGCTTTTCAACATTGACAACAAGTTTCAAAACCAATTTGAACACTTCACTGGCCAAGTCCTTCCATAGAGCAAGAGAAATAAGATGAAGTCTCAATGCGCCAATAATGTTCAAATAAAAATGAGACAAGTATTCAAAATAGACTGATTTTGAGCTTGATGCCGACTTGGCGCTCAAAAATTTGCTCCTCAAATATTCAGCTATGCTCGGAGCCAACTGCAACAGTTTAATCATAAACAAAAACAAGCCGAACACGTTCATATTGCTCTCCATTAAATCGAATATAAACAATATGTATTGTAGCTTGGGCAAATAATTTTTTTGACTCACATTTTTATATACATCTAGCACAAATTGATTCACTTTGGCTATTATAGAATACTGGTCATAAAAGCTCATGTTTTTATACTCTTTTTGTATGCTTGACATTATGTCACTCTCAGCTTGTGATAAATAAACATGCAAGTTTGTAATTACGTTTAAATGCTTGCTGTAATTGGAGCCCGACGCAGAGCTGTTAGTGTTCAATGAGCTAATTGTAGTACTTTCGTTCAAGTCAATTGAAGACTTTCGCCTAAACAGGCTCTGAAATTGTTTGGTCAACGAGTGAATTTTGTCAAGTATTTCTTGCTTCTTGGCACCGAAGCCGTACAAGAGCACGAATCGTTGATTGCGTTCATGTGTGTAGTTGAGTGTCTGGGGCAATGGCAAGTTTAGAACAAATACAGCAAATTTGGACACGTGTATTGAGCCGCTAGATGAACTACTGCTTTTAATGCTCAATTGGCTGTTTGATTTAAGGGCGTCGGATGACTTGCACGGAGTGGGCACTGAGCTGGGCGCGAATTGGGGCGTATGGGGCAGAGGGTTGTAGGCCGGAATGGATGCCGGCGGATGCTGGTCAACACTCATCGGATATTCGATCGAATTTCGGCTCATTGAAAGCTTGGCTTTTAGCTGCTGCTGCTGCTGTTGCTGTTGTTGCTTAAGTTCTAGCTGTTTTTTCTTAAATGGCATGAACACGTTCACTGGTCGTTTAATGTCACTCAAATTGTTTCTAAAACAGTCGCCTCTTGATATCAAATGGCGAACAAATTGATCATGTGAAAATATTTTACAATTAATAAACATATAAAACAAAAATACAACACTGGTAAATTCAACGTTGTCTGAATTAACATTGACCAAATAGTTCATATCTTGTTTGTGCGGCAAATGATCTGCCTTTAAATCCAAATAGTCGAATAGTATTTTTTGGTATGGATATTCGTATAGGATTTTTTCTCTTAGTTTTTTTTGTATTTGCTTTAGTTTGGACAATTTGAGAGCTTTTTTGCTAGTCGACCACTTTTTGTTTGCATTCGATTGATATTTTTTTTTTATCTTATTTACAAGTTGATTTTTGACCATACTTTTGACTGGTTGTACATAGCTATTTTCTGTCAGACCCGATTCTAGTTTAATTTTTTTGTATGCATTAGACATCTCGTCGGTCTGATCGTCCATGTCGGCTTCGTCATCCTCATATTTGCGCTTTCGACTATTGTCTTTTTTATCCACACTTTTTCCAAAGCCAAACTCTGCCATTTTTCTTCTCAACCTTTTCTTTACCAATTTATTGAATGTTCTAACTTGTTTGACTAGTTCTATTTGGCGTTTTTTTATCAGAAAGACTGCATAGAATACTCGATGTAAGCCGCACCGGTGCGTACTAGTCGCCCAGTCGCATAGCAAATGAATTATTTCCTTGTCAGCAAGAGGCTTGTTGTTTTCTTTGTCAAATAAGTTATCTTCTATTTCTTCTTGATCGTCTTCATTTTCAATCACACAGTCAAGGTCATAGAAATTTTCCAATTTTTTGCCTTTTTTCATGTTTAAATCTATCGGGCTAAATATCTGAGAGTAAAGTGTTTCAATTGTTTTGTTAATGTCACTCAAATCGTAGCAATTTTTGTCCAATGTTTCCAGTATGTCCAAAATTTTAGTCTGAACAATTCCAATCGAGGCTGGTTTAAGTCTGTCGGTGCTCCATTTTGTCTCGATTTCGATCGAACGTCTCTTAATGCACAATTCGGATTTTTCCAGCTCTCGTCTAACGTAATCACGGGTCTGTTTGCTTACGCCCAGATAGTCGTACGTGTACACTAGGGTAGATGGCGGACATGGTAAAAAATCCAAAGGAGAACCATTATAAGGGTTTTCTACGCCTTCCTCGCCAACCTTATTCCACAAACATGCCTGCATGCAGCCCAATTGGATCGAGTGAACTATTGATATCAACTGTATAAGCTGATCGCGATGAACCGGACATTGAACAAATCTGTTAAATAGTGATTTAATTGAGCTTAGTGGGACTTCATTTTTAAGTATATATTTTGCTATGTCTAACTGTGACTTACGATCTGCTGTTGCTTGATTTTTTAGCATATTATGCTTTTGTTGTATTTGTTTAACAATTTTTTCAAAAAATACATTTGAGTATTCGTTAAAGAGATTGGATATTCTCTTGCAACAAAAATATGCCAAACGACGACACAACAATTCAGATTGAAGAAAATGATACATGTTCTGAAAAACTTAATTAAAAAAAAAAATAATAATAATAGTAATAATTTTTATTTATAGATAATAATTAAAGATAATTTTTTAATTAAAGATAAATATATTTATTTTTCTAATTAACTAACCTGTGCTCAATAGTAATTTATTGACTAAAAAAGAATCATTAGTCAAATTAGTTTGTATTGTTCGATTTTGAGCAGAGCTTTTTTCGAGTAGATCCAAAAGTGATTCTAAAATTATCTGTTTATCAAGCAAATTTTGATCCAGCATAGCTCTTTAGAATTAGATTAGATTTAATTTTTATTTATATTAGCATTACCTCATTAATTTAGTTGTAAAAGTCCACAAACATTTAAGTTTCTTATCTGTTAGATAATTGTGATTGATGATAGGTAAGAGAATTGAATTTAAGCTATCTACTTTCATAAAGCTTTCAAGAGTCATATTCGCTGGCAGACTTTGATGATGGTGACCACTGGCAGCACTTATTTCATAAAATTGTAGCCTCACAAACAGTTCTTTCAAAAGTCGCACTAGAGATACACTCCACTCATTTGATACATCAATGTTAGTTTGTCTTTTTTTCTTACTAGCCTCTGTTAAATTAGTAGTGCATCCAAGAACCATAATTTTTAAGTACCATACAGCTCGGCTAATAGACACTTGATATTCGTACAATGTTATCAAAATTTCGGGTAAATTATCGGCTCGCTTATTGAAAACGGGAATTTTTTTGGCTAATTTTATTAATGGCTCATTATTGGCCAACTGCTTGAACCAGGCGTATGCACTCTCTTTTGTCTTCTGATTACCAGTCATTAGTATCAACGATGGTCGAAATGTTTGACTGCTTTTTGATGAAATAGCCTGTTTTTTACTAGCTTCAATTTGATTATTGACATTTGCTTCTTCTTTTTTATTGACTATTTGAAGAAGTACTCGTATGACATCGTTGTCGAAATTAGAATTTGTTGATATTGGTTGATCTTTGCCAATTGATTGGTATTCATACTCGGACAGTAGTTCGGGTATTTGATTGCGAAATCCAGAACGGACAAAATCGCTAGAGAGCTCATCTTCTCGTTGTTTTTCTTCTTGGGGATAAACGTCCAAAGGACCTAGTTTACCTCGTTTCAATGGTTTAAAGTCTAATTCTTGTGTAAAATTCATTTATATATCTATTCAAATTCCCTTAAAATTATTTAACTTTTTTTGCCTAAAAGCTTTGATTTATATATAAAATAATAAAAGGAATTTTGAATGAAAATTGATACATGTAAAGCTGTCAATTTAAAATAAATATCTATGTTTATTGTTAACTTAACTTTTTCTTATTTTTGGCATTTTTTTTTCCAAAAAATGTTTCTTATCAGTAAAATAAAATTGAAAGAAATTAAAGATATTTTAGTAAATCAATTTATTAATTAATTAAATTTTTTTTATTTTTGTGTTAACTTCGCATTAAAGCATTAATTTTTAAATTGAAAATAAATTTGAATTTTCCTTATACTTATTAAAAAATTTCTTTTTGTTTCACTTTAAGCATTTGTTATAATTGAAAATAAATTTATCAATAACTGATAAAACTAAGACCAGACCCTTACAAAGCTAAAGTAAAATACTTAGATTTTTGGATAGGCTTATAATTATTAGTTGTGTTTAATTTATCAAAAAAAAAACTATAAAACTGAATTTAGAAGAAAATTTTTTATTTTTTATTTTTGAAAAATAGAATACTAATTATTTAATTTGAAAAAAAAATAAAAATCAAATTAAAATATACTTTTTAAGAACAAAAAAAAAACTTAATTTAATTTTTTTTGTTTTTTGATACTGCTGATCTTCTGCGTTTATTCTTAATTACTTTTTCATTGTTTTCCAATCTAATCTTTACAATCCAGTTATTACCTCAAATTCTCAAACCTTTTACTCTAGTTTTTCTCTTAGAATTAGGTTCAAAAGCCTGATCTTGTGAAATATTTTTCGATTAGAGACATTTTTTTAATTAAAGATTGAATTTTGATTTAAATAAATGAACAATCAAAAGAGTTAAGTTGATAAACGAAACAAAAAAGACGACTGATATTAAATAAAACAACAGATGAAGAAGAAATCGGCTTAAATTAAATTGAAATAAATGATTCTAAATTAATTCTAAATTGCAAAAAAAGTCAACAAGGCTCGTTCGAGCAAGAAACAAAGAGTGGAAACAATTGAAAACTATTAATGAAGATGTTGAAAAGGTACCTGAAGTCACTGAAAAAAAACGAGGTCGTCCCAAAAAAATTAATAAAATTTATTTATTTACTTTTAAATTTTTTTTTTTAATTTTTTTTTTTTTTTACCTTAATATAAAAAAATTTTTAAAAAAATATCAAATCATTCAAATTTCTGCTATCATTATTATTAAATTCGGAGATTCATTTATTTTTTATTTATTTATTTTAGTAACAAAAACCAAATGAGACTAATGTCTAACTGTCAAATTGGATTTGACAGTTAGTTTTCTAAGACATATTTGAGTTATATAAACTCGTACAAATTTACAATCAAATGTTTTTTAGAGAACAAATAATATTTAGAGCACCTGTTGTCCCCAAATTGTAATATCGTACTTCGTACTCGTCTTCTTGCTCAGGTCCTTGATTTTCTTCTGTTTGTAATACCGAAACAGCCTAGTAATTTCAACATTAATTTTTTTTTAAACATTTTTTTATGCTTATAATTTTTTTTAATGTCATTAATGGTTTTGTCTATTTTGGTGCTAAAGAACAAAACAAAATTTAAAAAAAAATTTAATCTCAAACCATTTTTTTATTTTTCGATAATATTAGAAGAATAAAATCAATTTTAAAAAAAATTATTAAGTAATTAATTAAATGGTTAAAAAATTTTACAGTATTTACAAATAAATAAGATTTTTTTAAACTAATTTAAAAAAGTGTGTCTAATTTAGATGAACTAGAACTTGGACTCGATGATGCACTAGAACTTTCGCCAGCCGAATCAATTAAAAACATTGAAGAATGATTAAAGTTATTTCGTTTGGCTTTTTTTTGATGTTTCAATTTTGAATAAAATGATTGAAAAAAATTATTGTTTCTCACTTTGTTATCTTTTTTTTCTTCAATTATTTGATCCAAACAATCAATTCGCTTTATTTGCTCATTGATTATAATCTCATTTTCGAATATTTTGCTCAAAAAAGCCTCTTTGATTGAATTTTTATCAATTTGATGCAAATTTAACTTTGTTTTATTTAATTTTTCATGATCGTCAACAACTTTCAAATCAGATTGTTTCTCTTTTTGACTTTTAAATTTTTCGAAGCATTTTTTAGCACTAATTGTTCTCCGACTATTAGTCTTCATCTTTAATGACTTTTTTCTCATTATAAAATACACATTAGACTTCAACTCAGTCTGATTAGCATACAAATTCAAAATGTTGTCAGTTTCATTGACAATTCGTTCAACACCAAAAGCATTTTCGTAAACTCGGTAAGTTTTCACCATTTCGTCCAGCCTCTCACTCTTGGGATACAATTTTTTTAGAACTAATTTCATCATTTGATGCACATTTAGCGAATAATCATTGAATGTATACTCGTGGTTTATTTGAATTCTTCTGCTTCCCATTTGAACTGGAATGCTAACTTTGTTTATTTGACTCATTACTGAATATATAATTAAATTTTTTACGATCACTTTTTTTTATATTAAATCTAAATTAGTTTAATTAGTTAATTGATTGATAGAAAAAGGAAATTACAGTTTTCTATGAAAAAAAGTCAGTTAACTTGATGATTGATAAAAATAAAAAAAAAACTTAAATAAACTCAGACAGACAAGTGCGAAAAAACTAGACTGAAGACTCAAAATTTCTAAACGAATATTTAAATAGGACATTTAAGCTAATTTAAATATTGTGCAATTTTATTTTTAAATAAAACTTAATTGAAAAATTGTATTTTTTGAATTTTATTTACGATATCCTGATGTTAATTGATTTTTAAATTACTCTCCAAATGTAACTAGTTTTTAACAATTTAACAATTTAATATTTATACCCTTACAGTTCTAAATTATTTTGGAATAAATGGTGATCTATCGATATTTAGCTCAAAATCAAGTTTAAATTTAAACAATAGAAATGCATTTAAATCTTTATTTATATTTATATTGATTGTATGCAGATAAGCCTGAAATACAAAACTTGTTTCTCACCTTTAATCAAAAAAAAATCGATTGATTTTTACATACATTATAAAAGTATTTCTCTATGAAATGTAAAATAATTTTAGGACTATCTATTTGAGTCGTTTAAATTTGAATTCATTTTGATCAAACCGCATACTTTATTTTCTATTAAATTGAATGTGCACAATAAAATTCAAAAAATTATTTTAATATTTCACCTTACTTACAGCAAGTTTAAATATTTTTTTTTAAGGAAATATATTCTTTGCACTATCTTAATCCTATTTCAAACATGATCTAAATTGGTGCCATAATTTACAAGTTTTTTCAATGTATTCGATGGACGTCATAAGTGATAGAAAAATGAGTTGAATATTTATTTTTTTAATTGATTTTTTCCATCATAACAATTCAGATTCAAATTTCCTGAACAATAATGACTTTGTCACCTTTAATCAGCATTTATTTATCATTTATTAAAATCACATGAAACAATTTTCAAATTATTAATATTATAAAATTAAAAAAAAAAATTTTTGTTGGCTCACAAGACCTGAATTATAATGCAAATAAATAAATAAATTATTGATGAATATAATTCCGATGATTATACCGAGACTAGTAGAAAAATAAATTATTTCTTAGAGGGTATAATAAAATACTAATATTTAGGTTAACAAATTTTAAGCCTTTGTTTTCTAATAAGATATAATAAAAAAAGATGAATTTAAAATATGTTATTTTAAACATATTTTTATTGATAGCTGGTCACAAAATATACAATTATGTGTCATTTATGGGATACTTATCCAGTCATGAAAACAACAGTATCAATAAACTAGAAAAATGTAATTTTATTTTTAAAAATTTAACCAAAAAATACAGTCATCCGATAAGCAATACAGTTGATTCGGATATGCTACCAAATGGTTTAACATTTTTGCTCAGTTCTTTTGATCACAATTTTGTACACTTTCCTAATGCAATAGATTTTGAACAAAGTTCAATTTTAGTCCTTGATCTCAACTATCTTTACGAACCGATTCGAGTGGAAATAAAAAATGCCGATTTTCAACCAATATCCGAACAATTCAACCTATTTTGTCTGAGTGTTTATCAGGACAAGAGAGGAAATTTTAATCTAATTGCTGGAAATTTTATTACAGAAAAGAGAAGAGAAAAATTTGGTCTTAAAAAAAGTGGCTATTCGATTGAGAAATTTGTTTATAACAGCCAAACACACTCTTTAATGCATGAGCAAACTTTTATAAACGATGAATTTCTAGATGGATTGTGCGACTTGGTTGTAGTCGGAGAAGATCAGCTTTATTTTACTAGATGCTTTTCGAGTCAGAATTTTAAAAGCTTTAGATTCAATCTCGGAATAGAAGATGGTCAAATTTGGTACATGAACATAGCCAAAAGAGAATCGTTTCTAGTTGCTGAAAATCTATTCATTCCAAAATCAATTGAATATTTAGATTCAAAAAATTTGATTGTTGTATCTAATCATCAAAATCAGGGTATTAGTCTATTCAATCGAGAATATGACGATAGTTTGTCAAAAAAATTTCATGTTCACTTAGAATCTTTTGTATTCAATTTGAACAAAGATTTAGATGATAATCTATGGATTAGTATGCATCCTTTTTTGTATCAGACTTTAGAAAAAGAAAGTGGTCATTTGACAGAAAATAAATTGATTAAATTAGCTCTTGATATTAGACATTCGCAGTATATCAAGCATGAAAAAGACTTATTGTTTTCAAATAATGGATCTTATCTTAATGGACTTGGATCGGCACAAATTTTTGGAGAAAATCTTATTTTGTTTTCATTGAATAGTGATCCTTTAGTGTGTAAAATTAATCTAAAATAGATTTTTTCTTTTAAATTGATAAATAAAATTCTAAAAGTTATAATGAAAAAATATTTTTTTTTTCATTTAATTTTTTTATTAATATTTTAATCCTCAATATTAACTGTTTTAAAAAATATTCTGCATTAAAATTAAATAGTTGGTATTTTTTTAATAGTAGATTTTTTGTATTTGTTTTAGCTAAATGAAAATCTTAACCAACAATCAGCAAGTCATCTTCAGTAATAGTGTACGGTGGGATTTCAAGGTTAAGTGGAGCTGGTCCTTTTCTGATTCGACCCGAGGCGTCGTAGTGAGAGCCGTGACATGGACAGAAGTATCCATTGTACTCGCCTTGGTTGGCCAAAGGTACACAACCTATTTTTTAATCAATAATAAAGAAGAACAATCAATATTTGACTTTTAGAATAAACTGGAAACTTTACCTAGATGTGTACAGATGCCCAAAAGAACAAGATATTCGGGTTTTTGAACTCTGGTGTCATCATGCTGAGGATCCCTCAATGAAGATAAATCGACAGATCGTTCTTTTTCGATTTCAGCTTGAGTTCGATGACGAATGAACAAAGGCTTGCTCCTCCATTTGACAGTTAAATTTTTTCCTTCAGGAATTTCGCTTAGTTTTACTTCAATTTTGGCCAAAGCGAGTACATCAGCAGATGGTGCAACATTGGCTACGATGTCTCTAACCACAGCTTTGGCTCCATAAGCAGTAGCCAAACCGACACCTAAAAAAAAAAATCCATTTTAAATAGGAAAAAATTTTTTTTTTTTAATTCATATAATTTTTACCAAAAGTAGAAATATAAGAAAAAGTCTTTTTATCATCAGCTTTGTCTCTGCTATGTTGGGTAGCACTTTCCGAGTATTCATTTCTGTACTCGCTGAAATCGGGAACTTTAATGTCAGTATGTGAATATCTACACTGAATAGATTCTATTAAAAAAATTAATAAATATTTTTTTTAAATTTTATTTAATTTCTGGTATTTACTTGAGAAAGAGCTGGTAACTTTAAGATTACCGCCTATCAAAAGTTTTCCCAAATACAAATTGGTCGATGGTTTGAAGCTGTTTGGTAAATCAATATGATGATCATGGCCATGATCGTCAGAGTGCATTGGTACCACCGGTTTTGGCACTAATTTGTTGGCTGCAGCAACGACCATTGTTGTAGCCGAGTTGTTCAACGAGCTTAGTCTGCTAATTGCCAAAGAACTCATTTTTTCTAAAAATAAAGACTAATTAATCATGTCCATTTGAGTTTAGAACAGTTTAATGGTATATATATGCATTAAAAAGCATAAAATTCTTAATGCTTAGCATAGAGTCTGTTGTATTAATTTTTTTTTGAATTATATAGTTTATTGCTGTGTATATGTCGAAGATTTGAAAATATCTTATGCAATTTATTTGAAGTAATTGCTTGCAAGTACTTTGTGAAACATTGCAAGCGTCCTAAAAATACTCTTGCATTTAATACTAGCTAATGATTATAATTTGATTTAATTGCTGAATTAACTTAAATTTAGTTTTTTATTTTCACTTACAAAAAAATAAACTCACAATATATTCAAATAATTTTAAATTTTATAAAATCTAAGTTAAACAATTTATTTTAAGTAAAAGTTTTTAAAAAAATATTTTTTTTAACACTGATAAAAATAAATATTTGAGTAATAACTTAAAATATTAGTGAATTTAAGTCACGTGATTAAAAATTTTAATTAAAACAAAATTATGATCAAATTAGAAATAATTATTTTGAAAAATAAATGGGTAACGATCAAAAAAAACCCAATCAGTCAAGTATGGATTGTGGTGTTAGATAAATGAAAATTTTAATTATTTCTAAAAGATCAAGGTCAATATCATCCGGACATTGTGGTTGTATCCGAAAACAAAACTCAACCAAATGCAGACAATGAAAGTTTTAACAAGTTAAAATTTGTTCCACTATTCTATCCGATTCTCAAAAGCTCGATAGACATGAAAGACGACAATTTGTATCTCATGCAACCAGACAGACTGGTCAAGCTGGCTGATGTGTTCAAAAATCATTTGAGCATATGTGCTTTTAATGTAACCGAAGATCAAGAAGCTTTGTCTACCGAAATCAAGCATGTAAGAATTATTAAGAGCATCTTTTTGTTTAACTGAATGTATTTTTAGTTAGATTTTGTTATTGATTTACTAATGCAAAATTTTATTGAAAAGCAAAAAAAATATGCTAAGTATTGTGAACAAATGAAAGCAGTAAATGACTTGAATGTAAGTGTGAAAAAAATTCGACGCAATATGGACGAAATTTTGCCAATGATCAAAAGTATAAATGAATTCCTGCCCGAAGAAGATCGATTAGAAGAATTTACTTTTGAATAATAAATTTTTTTTATCTCTTTGAGTCAAAATTAAAATAAATAAATTTTTTTTCTCTATAAAAAATATGTCTAAAATATCAATAAAATTGATAAAAAAAAAACCTAAAAGTTTTGATATTTTGAACAAAAATTTGCTCTGAGCTTTCTAAAACAATACGTCATATCTAGCTAAAAATGAAAAAAAATTATGATCAAATTTTATAATTTAATACTAATTATTTTAATTTAGAAGTAACATCTACTAAATTTTTAAAATATTTAGATAATTTGAAATTATTTTCTTTTTTTTTTATCAGTCAAACTAAATGAAATTATAATTATGTGGATTAAGCCAGAAGAACTATTGTTAACCACCTTATGGTTTGATTTTTCCAGTTTTAAAAAGTTTAAGTTAAAATTTTGGACACTAGGTCAAGTGAACGCGGTAACATGTACTTTACAATACAGAGGCGTCGCGGACAAGATGAAGAAAAGTTCGGTATCACAGGTCTATTAGTTGCCACTTGGGACTCGGTCACAGAATCAAAAGTTTGTTTAATTTTTGCTAAAATTTTTCTCAAACTATTTTAGACATTTCTTTAGTTGCACAAATACAGAATAATTCATCATAGAGAAAATAGTGAAATTTATTACAGTAAGTTTATTTGAACACAAAATTAATTTAATTTAATAACTAAATTTTGTTCTGAATTATTTGTTTTAAATATTCTTTAATAAGATTGCATTCATTTGAGACAAAGTGTGAATATAAATCACATTCTGTTAAATTATCACCTTCAAATCTTATTTGTTTCATAATCATAGACTCTCTGATATAATAGCATAGTTGTATTAGTCTTATTAAGCATTTTAACATTAATTTATAGTATTTTTGACTATTATTTTTGCACAAAAATTTTCTCTCTCTTTTTGACATTGTGGAAATAAATTGATTCTGTTGTCTTATTTGAATATCATTCTGGTTTGCTTTGACATTCAATTGACTAATGCATAAAAACACGTAATGATACAAGCTTTCTATTTTGATCACAATCTCATTTTCTGAATCGTCCGACTCAAGTATATAGATTGGCGGTAGACCAACAGGAGCTTTGTACAAGTTTGCATTTTCGTGAACATAAAATGCACATCTCAAAATTGCTTTTGACAAATGAACAATGAAATATTTTAAATTAGACCAATATGCATTCGTGCCCATGTATTGTCTAGCTATTTGAATTGAATCGAATGCTCTCATAAATTCTTTGAAACATTTTAACAATATTCTTGTATTAGGTCGAATTTTGACCATCTTTTCTTCATCATCATTTTTATTCGAAATTTCAAATAGATCAATTTGAATTTTTTTCATATTGTTTGAATTTATCTCAAAATTAAATTGGCCTTTTTGAGTAAATTTTTTGTAATTTATGAAAACATCTTGAATAGATTTATGTTTTAGTTTCAAATTATTAAAATTATTCTCCAAAGAATTTTGCCATCTATTGTACAAATCAATGATGCTAAGTTTTTCATCCGATTCAACATTTGACCAAACTGGCACTAGTTCTTTCTGTATGGGCTCTACTTTACTTGCATAGAGCTCATTAATCTGTTGCATTTTTATTTTTTTCTGCTCAAATGGCCGACTTTTATTTTTATTGCAAATATTTTGCTTATCCTCTGCGAAAATGACACTGATTCTGTCGAGTTCTTCTATAAGACTAAATCTTAGACAAGGCAAATTTTCCTGATAGCCACTTAGTGAATTTAAACTAGGCACCTGTTTGAATTGTTTTTGCTGACTCCTAAGTAAACTTTTGTAAATATACCGAATTAGTTTTCGGTTGTCTTGGTTTAATTTTGTTAAATTTAAATTTAATTTGGAATCTTGTGAATGGCGCTTAGTTTCCTTTTCATAAACCCATTGCTTCTTGCGTCTCATATACATCCGATTTTTCCTGTATGTCTTTGCATTGCTAACACTTAAAAAACTAAAATACATTTTTGACACAAATGGACTTGCTTTTTAAGAGTTTTAAATCTGGTGGAAACTATAAATTAAATTAAAATGTTACCAAAGCAAATAAGATTATAAATTAAAGCTGTTGCTTTGGCTGAGACTAAGGAGGAAATACTGGAGCATTGGGAATGGATTGAGAAAAGCTTGATGCCAATGTTGGAGTCTTTTGAGGAGCAAGAAGATATAAGCAGCTTTATTTTTTGTAAGATAGAAAGCTTAATTGCTCAAAAAAATGAACCCTCTGTTAGTGAAAATGCTGGTATATAAAATTTTTACTTCAAATTTATTTTTTTTAAATTTTGTTTTCGTAGACGAGGAATTTGAGTCCAAAAAATTCCAAGAAGCTGTTAAAAAATTTCAAAAATTATTCAAATTAAATCCCGGTGATAAACTTGTCAATTGTAAAAAATGTTGGCAAAAAATTTTTTTTCATTAATTCTAAATTTATTAAGATTATTCATGTAATTACACAAAAAATAGAGTGCCCCGTCAGGGATGGATGTATTTAAGTATGAACCATATTTGTTTTTATTCCTATATGATGGGCACCGAAGCAAAAATTACAATACTTTATACTGATATAATGGTTTATTTATTTATTCATTAAGATTTTATTTTTCCTAATTTTTAAAATTTAGAATATTGAAAAAATATCTTCTCTTTTATCAACTGGCATAAAAATAACCACTCGAAATGGAAGTTTTAGCTTTTACATGTTTTTAAATGTTGACGATACTTATAAACTAATTCAACAATTGACCAATTTTGCTGTGCAAAATTTGCTCTCCAAAAGCCAAGAATTTAAAAAAGACCTGTTACCTCAGCTGGATAAACAAAGTTCGTCTAAATTTGTGTCTCACTTAAAACGAGATCTTGATGCAAAGGCTAGAAGTGAGTCGTTTAGGAGTTTATTTCGTTTGCCTAATGGAGAAATGCTTGATGGCAATGTTGTCTGTTCAGTATGGGCACCTTACAACAAGCGCTATATTCGAGGAAAAATATTTGTCTCCTCAAATTATGTTTGTTTTGCTTCAAAAGTGATCATCAATTTGAGAAAAAATTTAATATAACTTCTAAAATATAAAATTTTAAAATAGATTTCCAAAGAAGTTGAATTAATTATTCCCATCCGAGATATTTATCTAGTTGAAAAACCCTCTGCTAGTTCTCGTCTATCGCGTCGCAACACTGATGATGAATACGACTTAGACCGGTCTTTGGTAATCACCACTAAAATTAAAGAAAATTTTTTATTCTCAGGATTTTTGGAACGTGATTTAATTATACAAAAAATTTCTGATATGCTGTTAAATAATCAAGAAGGCTCCCTGTAATTGTTATAATTTAAATTTTTGATTTATCACTATTTTTTATGCTTTTAAGTCCCCCGGTCGATCCAAATGGGCAAAATAATAAATTTGGTAAAGTTAAATTTTTTTTTTTGGGAAAAAAAATTTTATTTTTAAATAATTTTAATATAAAAATTAATTAAAAAAATTAAATTTTTTTATTTTTTAGAACAGTCTTCTCCGTTAATGGAGCTTTTTTCAAAAGGCTATTCAGATGAAAAAAGAGTGAGAGAGTCTACAAAAGAAGCTGAATGGAAGCATCATTTCTCTGAATATGGAAGGTTAGAAAAAATTTAATTTCAATTTTGTTGATTTAAAAAAAAAATGTCTCTTTAAGTTTATTTAGGAAATAAAATAAGAGAAGAGCTGATGGTGTGCTAGAATTTTTTAAAATTTTTTTAATTTTTTTTAAGAGGAGTGTCTATGTATAGAACAACTGAGATATATGAACTAATATTGGAAGGTCTGCCGGATAAATATAGATGTGAACTGTGGCTAATATTCTCTGGAGCCATTCACCAAGTAAAGAATAAATAAGATTCAACATAAAATTTTAAATTTAATATTTTTTAATTAGAAAAACACAAATCCTTTTGTTTATAAAAATTTAGTTAATCAGCCATGTGATGAATTTGAGGTAACAATGGATGAAATCGAAAGAGATTTACATCGATCTTTGCCTGAACATGTTGCTTTTCAAAGTGAAATAGGCATAAACGCATTGAGACGAGTTTTAAAATCGTATGCCATACGCAATCCATCAATTGGTTACTGTCAAGCTATGAACATAATAGCCAGTGTTTTGCTATTGTATTGTAGCGAGGAGGACTCGTTTTGGCTGTTGGCATCAATTTGTGAACGCTTGTTGCCTGATTATTACAACACAAAAGTAGTTGGTGCCCAAATTGATGCCGGAGTTTTCGAAGATCTATGCGAACACTATCTAAAAGATATCTATGTCAAACTAAAAGAGCTGAGTGTGATCAGTTATGTTTCCCTTGCTTGGTTTTTGACTCTTTTTATTAGTTCTATGCCGTTTGATTCGGCAGTATATCTAGTTGATTGCTTTTTTTACGATGGTGCTAAAGTAATGTTTCAATTAGCTCTAACTATTCTACAAGAGAACAAAGAAGAGTTGCTTAAATGCAACGATGAGGGTGATTCCATATCTCTTTTGGCCAAATATTTGGAAAATATTGAAAATCCAGACAGAAAATTTACAAATGCTAATGCCAATGTTAAAAATTTAATACGCGATTCTTATGTTAACTTCGGAACTATCACTGATGAAGATATACACAGACTTAGACTTAAGCATCGTTTAAGAGTTGTACAAAATATGGAAGAGAATTTGCTGAACAGCATTGCTCGCAATGTCTCTAAGCAATGTTCATTCAATGATGATCAAATCAAAGATTTGTTTTATATATATAAAGTAAGCTAATTAAAATTTATTTTTATCTTTTTAAGAATAAATCACTTAAACATAAACAAAAAAATTAAATCAGAATAATTATTATTATATAAAGGAAAGCAAAAAAAATTGCTTAATTTTTCTAAATCTGTTTCGAGCTAGGGCTTTATTTAAAAAAAATATTTGGTAATTTTAAAAATTTAGGACAAAAATTATGCACCATAAAGTCGAATCGATGTTTAATTTGATTTTTCAGGGAAAAAAAAATTTTAGGTTATTCAGCGTCTTTACGCTAAAATTTCAAATAAAAAATTTGACTTTACCCTATCCCCTGGCGCCAAAAGCACCTTTTTTTCACTAAAATTGAAATAAATTGAAATTAACTAAATATAGAAAAATTTCGATAATAAATTCGAATTCAACTTTAAAATTCATGCTAAATCTCAAATTTTTTTGATTTTATCTAATTCTTGGACAAAGTTATTGAAAAAATTAGATTTTTGAGAGTTGCTTGCATTTCAGCTTAATTATTGAGTCCGAGACCCTATCAAGCCTATATGTTCATGGTATCAAAATCTAGAGAAATGAATTTAGAAAATTCCTATCGGATTAGAATTTTTAATTAGTTTTTCATTTTTGAAATAAAGTTAAATAAATAAAATTTGCTTTTTTTTATTTTTTTAAAAGTGCTATTTCATTGAGAATTTTTTTGTTTACAGTCAAAATAGTCATTACAAAAAAACCAGATATTACTTAAACCATGCTAAAAACAAAAACCGTGGCTGTAATTTTAGACCTGGACTGAAAATAATGTGAAGGCAATTTTTTGAATTTTGACTAATTCAAAAAATAAGATTATTAATAAAATATTAATTAGTAATTCGGAAAATTTATTTTGAAAATTGATTAGAAACATAAATCATATTTTTTTTTCAAATGAAAAATTTTAAAGTTCACTAAATTTCAATAGATTGTTGGTTTTGGAAAATTTAGTACAATAGAACATAGCAAAATTTTAAAAATTCTTATCATTATTTTTCTAAAGTTCAAAAGTAATGATTACATTTTATTTATAAATTAAATTTTAATTTAATTTAAATTCAAATTTAAAATTCATAATAAAATTGTAAAATAAAATTAATTCCAGAAAAAAAAAAACTTTCTCATTTTTATTCTGAAAGAATGAAATTAATATAAATTTTTTCAGCAAGTTTCCAAAATTGGAATTATCGATGGTGACAACAGAAATCTTACAATTAACAAGGAACAATTTCTAAAATTGAACAAAAATTTGTGTGACTGGTCAGCTTTGTGTGATGCTGAGATAGGCGGTCGAATATTTGACGTATTTTGTCTTTTCTAAAAATAAAATAAACTTAATTTGATAATATTTTTTTTTCAAGTTTCTTAAATGTTGTCCATCCGAACGTACATATGAAGCCAAAATTTCTAAGCTAATAATGACATCAATAGCAAATGGAGTACCCAACTCGAACGAAATTAAAAAAGCTTTTGACTCGGAAAAAGAGACTATAGATTTTCTTCATTTTATCCGCTACATGAATATAGTCTATAATTCAGATGCTAATATGAGGCTTAAATTTTTGTATGGAGTCAGTATGAATGGTAAATGTTTAAAAAAATAAAACAAGTAAAAATTTAATTTATTTTTAATTTAGATTCTCAAAAAAAAATCGAAATTTATAATGGAATTTTTTGTGTATTGTTGAGTAAGTTAGAAAGTTTGGGGAAAAATAACGAAAAGAACAAGTCCGATTCGAATTTGGTCGATTCTAGCGATAAAATTTTTAAAAGCAGCTTGCCAATTATGAATCAAGATGAATTCATTAGTTTTTGGAGAATTATTTACAATTTATTTACTGGCATGGAAAATGAGGCTGAGATGTATCACGCAGCTGCAACTGTGTCCACTCTATTGCTTAAACTTGGTGAAGCATCGCGCAAATTTCAAAATGAAAATTTAAATAAAACTGCTGATTTGACCACTGAATCTGATAAATTACCAAAAAGTGTCAGTCTGACAAACTTGGATTCAACTAAAACCAAAATATGGTCCATTACTTTTGAACAATTGATTGCATCTTTGCTAACAGATAACTTTTTAGTCAACTATTTTGATACTAAATATGATATTGAGAAAAAACTAGCTGAATATAAGGCGCAACATGCATAAAATTTTTTATTAAATTTTTTTTTTTAACGATTAGCTTTTTTTCAAAAAAATTTTAATCTAGCTATGTATATCAATTTTTTTTTCTTTATTTATTATTTCGGGTCTATTTTTAAATAAATATTTTAATTAAAAAAATTTTTTTATTTTTTTTTGTATAATAAATAAACGTCTTGATTAATAAACATAACTTTTGGTTTATTTAATTATGTATAAAATTTAAAATCATTTGAGTAATTAAATATTTAATTTTTTCTATTAAGAAAAAAAATTATCAAGAATTTTTCATTTAAGAAAATTCAAATTTTAAGATGTCATCAATTGATATACCTGAAGATTTGGAGCTGTCTAATTTGACGGACAAAGGTAAAAACAAAATTGATTAAGCATAATTTGAGCTTTTTTTATTTAGAAAAGATTTTAATTTTGGACAAACTATTCTTCAAAATTTTGGCTTCCGAAAGCGATCTGGATTTTGAAGATAATCTTCATATTTACCTTCCCAAACTCTTGCTTAAGTTGACCACAAATGAAGAAATTGTTCGCAAAAAGGTACTCCTTTTTTTTTTTTAAATATTGACTAAAAAAAATTAAAGATAATGGAAATTTTGGTGCATATAAACAAGAGAATCAAAAGTCGACCAGATGTTCAGTTACCTTTGGAAGATTTGCTTGAGAAATTCAACAATCCAGAACTTTCATGTCTAAATTTTTTTGCAGTAAATAAAAAAAAATCTTTTAAATAGTTTAATTTTGGGATAGAATTTTAGTCTAATTTACATAAAAATGAGTTTTCCGAGGCTTAATGATTCGAAAAAAGCTCTTATGGTCGAAAAACTGATGAAATCTGTCGAAGGAAAATCACAAACACATCAAGACTCGTAAAATAATTTTTTTTTAGAAATTTAAAATTTAAAAATTAAACCTAATATTTAGAATATTTTCTCTAATTGTTGATGGTATACGATTTTTGGACTTGAAGCCAAATGATTCTAAATGCAAAGAAAAATATAGCTTTGCTGAATCAGAAAAATTGAGAAAACAATTTTTGGATTATTTGTTAAACTATCTATTGTTGCCATATAATCAAAACAAGCCAGCTTCAACTGCCAATACTCCTGCGCAATCAGAAATACCGGCATGTATGAGCGATTCTGTTTACAAAAGGTTCAAAAACGATGTCAATCTTGACCATGGTGATGAAATAGAAAAGTTCAAAATTGGAATATTAAAATTTTTATCTTTTAACATATTTGAGCCTGAAGAAATTTTATTTCATTTTATCATATCTACATCAGACACAAGGTATAGTGTGGTACAAATAGCTGAGATTCACATAAAAAGAATAGTCAGCTCTGTGGACATAAATGATCAGAAAATAGTAGACAAATTTTTTTCTCTATTTTTAGGCTTTAAATTATCGCTTCAGCAAAATGTACCCGAGTCGAATAAAATAGAGCCTGCAAACACTCGTATTAGATTGAAGCTTTTTCCTTACATACTTCGATCTAGAACTGCATCAGCTACTGTTGGTCATGCAATACAAATTGTCTTTGACAGTTTATTCGGACCAGCTATGTCTACAAACCAAAAAATAAAAATGTATGCTGTTCAATTTGTTCATCAAATAGCTTTAAAGTAATTTTGGAAAAGGATTTAAAGAATTGCTTATTTTTATTTTTATTTAGTTGTGAGAAAGAAAAATTGAGTAAACTAGGATCTGTGTTGATACAAGGTATGAACAAAATTATAGCTGAGTCCAAAGATGATAGCAAGTTGAGAGGCTTAGCTTATGTTGCTGTTGGAAAACTGTCTCGCAAAATACCGAGCACTATCGCCAATGATATATCAGTTGTGCATAACTTTTTCAATGCCCTTCAAAATGAAGATACTGATACCAAGTTAAATATTCAGGAAGCTTTGGTATTAATGATTGATGCTTTTCGAAATTCAAAGCTGGAAGAAAAACGACTCTTACTCACTCTACTGTTTCAATATGTTGAAAATGTAATAAGAAAAAATTTTTTTTTTCTTTCTAATTATTTTTTAAGGAAGTTCCTAATTGTAGATCAATGTCTGTTAAATTTGCTTTCGAAATTTTCGATCATGACGATCTTGAATCACGTTATCTTTTGTTGCTAGCTTCATCTGACAGGTAAATTAGATTGATTTAATGAAGAAAAAAATTTTAGTTTTAATAAACAGTGGTAATTTGACACGTGGTTCTTAGGTAAAATTACATAAAAATTTGGTAAAACAAAAAGGGCCAAAAAAGAGCATTTTTTTCGTTTTTTTTTTAATAAAATTTTGAGAAAAAAAAACCCAATTTTACCTAATATTACGTAGAGTGTTATTTTTTTTGAAGTGTAAAAAACGGTAAAATTATATTTAAATCATTTATTTCACTTTTATATTTCATTTTTTTATTATGTATTTGATTTTGTTATAGTTTGAATGCATTTCCCATCTGTTTTAGAAAATTGAATTGAATTTTTGTAGGTTTCTTCAATTAGATAATTTTCAATGGTAATATTCAATTGTAAATTTTCGAAAAATTATGTAATTTTGCGTAAAATATGGTAAAATTCCGTTTTTTTAGGTAAAATTTCGAAATTTTACTTCAGAATGATTTGTCAAATCATCACTGTCAATCAATTTGACGGAAAAGTTTGCAATCAAAAACTAAAGCAAAATTTTTATATCAAAACAACTTTTTTTTAGGTCTAAAACTAATTTTGCCAAATAATAAATTTTGGGTGACACATTCTGTACCACTAGTCTTAAACCTTTTAGAAATTTTTTTTTCGTAAAATTTTTGTTTTTTGGTTTTTAAAATTGATTTCTAAAGCCTCTATAAATAGTTCTACAAAGTGTTTTAGCTGATATAAGTTTTGTACTGCCCAAATTTAGTCTCTGTAAAAATTCTAAAATTTAATTTTAATAATTATCTATTAAATATACTAATTTGTGAAATTGTAGAGTTTTTACACAGACCAAATTTGAGCGATAAAAACGTTGTATCAGCTCATACATTTTGCGGCATATTGAAGCTTATAATCAAAATTTAATGATCATGCTCAATTATAATTTTTATACAAATTTTTAAGAAGTTTTTTAAATGAAAAATTAAATGCAGAGAAATGTTGTTAAACCATATCCAACTATTTTGCATAATTCTGCATTCAGAAATTGTTTGCAGAAATTTGCACACATAAAAAATTAAGATTAACATCGAATGTTTACTTTAAAAATATGCTTCTGCAATTAATTTTTTACTTAAATATATTTTAAAACCTTATTTGAATCATAACTCTTGAGCATGATCATTTTAATTTGATCATTGACTTCAATTTGCCCATTTTGCAGAATGATTTTTAGACGCTCGGAAAAAAGCTTTTTAAATTTCAAATTTTGGTTTTGTATCTTGTCCGATACACAATTTGATTTTTCATTCAAAAGATGAAAGAAAAAATTTGAAATTTTTTTATATTTAGTGTTCTGAGCAATGTATAAGATATAGATAGATCAAAAAAATTTCAGTTGATGGTCATTTTTAAGATTTAAAAAAAGTTATAAAAAAATTTATATTTTGATTCACAATTTTTTTAAAAAATTTTAATTAATAAAAGCACAATATTTTGGCCTTAACCAAAATTAATAAATTTTTTCTGTCTTTAATATAAACTTAAAATATAAGTGAAAAATTATTTTCTATTAATTTTGATGCTTTTAAGCAAGGAGGAAATTCGTCAAGAAGCAATAAAATATTTACAGCGTACCGAGGATAATGATGGTAATGAGATAAAAATGGCCTCTTTTGAACAATGGGTGGAATTCATATCGAAAAAAATTGATGAACGCATGTCAGACAAAAGTAAAATAGTTGTCTTTGGCACTCATACACTTCCATTTGATTTGACATGTTATCAACAAATTCTAATAATGCTAAGATTAGCCTTGTCCAAAAGTGCCGGCCTAAGTGCTCAAGTAATTGATTCCAGAAATCTTGAATCAGTCAAAGATGAAGCTCCTTCTCTTAGCAAATATGTTCGCGGTTTAGCTGAATCAAATTTAAACTGCTTGTTTAAATACGTCAATATAATTAAAAAGTATGCTCTTACCGTTGCCAATGGTCTTGGAATTTATCTTTTGCTCGAAATATGCGCCATATCATCATTTAATATTACCAAATTTTTATATGATGACATCGAATGGTTTAAAGTAAAAAAAAAAATTCAGCAAAAAAAAAATTTTTCAATTTAAATTTATTTTCAGAATCAATCTTTTGCCATAAATGAACAAGTGCGAATTTATTCAGCTGAATTGTGGTCTCTAATTTTGATTAATAACACTTTAGCTAATAGTTCAATTGATCCTTTAAAAAAAATTGACTTGGAAAAAATAAATTTCAGACAATTTTTTACTAATTTAAAAAGCTTGAATAAATCAATTTTAAAAAATGTAAGTTTTTCTAGTTAGAAACAAATTTTAATTTTTTTTTTCTTATTTTATATTTAAGCCATCAAGCTCATTTGAATCCAAACACGGTTGTTTGTTGTGTCTTGGCTATGCAATTGGAAAATATTATACAATCACAAAATCAAAGTGCCTAGATGAAGAGACAAAATTGAGTATTAAAGAAATTGTTTTTGGTATTAAATTTTTCGTAAATGAACCAAATTTGAGTACAGCTGCGATTGTATCACTGGGAGAAATTGCTCGTAACGGTAGTTTGATATACGAAAATGGTCAAGAGCTGCTTGATTTAGTTGAATTATTGATTAAAAAGATTCAAACAACCAAAGAGACTAATAAACTAAAAGAAAAGGCTGCTAGTACATTGGGATTTATGTGTTTGAACAAGTACATATTGATACATGATGGTGAATTGATTTTTTCTATTGAAGACAAAAAAATTGATTCATTTAACAAATTTGTTGCTCTAAAACTGCTCGATTCATCGCAAGCAAAGCAAATTGAGCTGCATATGGCCATTGGTGAGGCATTAGTGAATGCTGTGCTTGGATCTTTGTCTGATGCAATGCAAAATACGTGGACAAGTGAATTAATCCATCAGGTAGTCAATAAAGAGTGTAGCAATGAAAATATTGAATGGTTATTAAACGAATTAATGAAAAATTATATGTCTAATCAGAACCAGCATCTCAGACAAGCTGCTTGTCTTTGGCTACTAATTCTGGTGAAAAAAAGCTCAGCAAAAAGTACAGTCATAAAAAATCATTTAGCTGAAATACAAGATGCGTTTATTCAGCGTTTGAGTGAAAGTGATGAGATTAGTCAAGAGGTTGCTTCCAAAGGAGTTGGAATAATTTTTGATTTGGCTGATCAAGATCACAAAAAACTTCTAGTTTCACGTTTAGTTGACACTTTAACAGGTGGGAAAAAAAAGGCAACCACAGTGGCTACATCAGTAGATTCAGGCCTCAAAATTTCGGATCAAAACGAAAGAATTTTTCAATCCGATTTAAAAACACCCGAAGGTGGAAACATAACCACATATAAAGAATTATGTTCTCTAGCTTCTGATTTAAACAGGCCTGATCTAATTTATCAATTCATGAATTTGGCTCATCATAATTCCATATGGAACACTCGACGAGGAATTGCGTTCGGCTTTGGTCAAATAGCTCAGCTCTCAAGCGAACAACTACAACCTTTTCTGTCTCATATTGTTCCTAAATTGTTCCGCTATCAATTCGATCCAACTCCCAGAATTCAACAATCAATGAGCGCCATTTGGGACTCTGTAATCAAACAAGATAACAAAAAAATAGTCGATTTGTATTTAGATGAAATTTTGACCGAATTGGAACAGAATATGCACAATCCACTTTGGCGAGTGAGAGAGTCATGTTGTTTGGCATTGTGCGATTTGCTTAAAGGTGGCCGCAATTTGGAATCAATAAGCGGAAAGCTAGGTCCATTTTGGTCATTATTGTTTAAGTTAGCCGATGATATAAAAGAATCGGTGCGTGTTTCAGCCGAATTGGCGCTAAAATCTCTGCAACGAGTCACCATTTCTTACTCGACTTCAGTCTCAAACACATCAGTTTGTCAAAAGACCCTAAATAGTGTGCTTCCAGTTCTGATAAAGACTGGTCTATCTTCAAATTTAAACGAGGTTAGGAACATAAGTGTGCTGACCATTCGCGATCTGGCTAAACAAAGCTCTCTCTTGTTAATCAAGCCATATCTAGTCGAGTTAATAGTTAATTTACTAGAAACGCTAAGTGGCTATGAGCCGCCAGACTTGAACTATCTGAGTCTAAGATTAGGATCTCAAGACGCTCAGGAAAAATTGGATATGGCCAGAATAAATGCATCAAAGAACACGCCAATGGTTGAGATAATAAATATGAATTTAGAAAATTTAAATGAAGATCAATTGCTAAGTGATTTGATGCCCCGATTGATTGAGATTATCAAAAAAGGTCTTGGTGTTAGCACCAAGGCTGGTGTGTGTCACATTATATCCAGTTTGATTGATCAACAGCCATTGAAAATGAGCGCTTTTGCTGGAAAATTACTAGCCGCACTTGTTAATTCGATGGCTAATGAGCAAAACAAAACTATAATTAAGTATTATAGTAATACAATAGGTTCTATTGCTAAAATAGCCAAGGAAAGCAGCATTGAGAATTTAATTAATAAATTACAAGAGTGGTATTTGGAAAAAGATGGTAATTATTTGAATTAATTATATTAATATTTAAAACTATGTTTGTTTGGTCTGATTAATGATAAAAAAATGCCTATTTAAAAATTTAGTTTTTTTTAAAAATATCACTTTTAATCTTTGAATTAATTAGTTAATTATTTTCATCAATTTTTTACATAAACTAAGACTTTTACAAAAATAATAACTAACAGATATAAAAACAGCAATAATTTGAATTACTAATAGACAAATGAAAAGGTACTATTACAGTCTCTGAATATTTTTCATAATGAATAATGGTTGGGTTATCTGAAAACATTTTTATACTAAATTTCTTAGAAGTTAAGGTTAGTCATTCACAAAAAATAAGAAAATGAAAATGATCTAAAACTAAACCCTTGTACAACTTCTAATTTAAGAGATACAAACTTTGAAATTTCTTTTGTAAAATTTGTTTTTCACATTAATTTATTTAAGCTGTAAAATTATATTTGGGAAATATTCCTGCTTTAGTTAAGTTGAAATAATCAATTCCTAATAGAACAGAATATTCTTAAGGCCTTAGTATTAAAATTGGTAATTCCAATAATATTCCACCAATATTTACTTCCATAGGTTCTGTTTTTTCCTCAAACATTTATTAAACTATCGTCCGCAAGTATTATCTCTGTTGAATTTGGTGAATATCTTATTCTACTATTTATTGCACAATCTTCTATTGTCATTTACTAATGACATTATGATCCCTATATCATATTTGCTTTCTTATTCTTTCTTCAATTTTTTCAGCATTCTCAGGCAATATTCCCACCTTATTCCACTTAAAACTAGTGTTAGGTAACTAAATTAACCGTCTTGATGGCCACGAGGGAAAAAATTTTTTTTTAAAATTTTAAATCTTATACTTAATTCCTTTATCTATCGAATTTTTATATTTGAAAATTTTTTAGATTTTATTTTTTTTTTTCACGGCCATCAAAACGACCAACACCGAGATTTCGTGGTCCAGTGGTCGTCATTTACGGTATTCAACAGTAGTTAAACCAGTGTTACCAGTGGTATCGTTAGTGACGGCTACTGGGTCGCGAAATCTAGGTGTTGGCCGTTTTGATGCTGTCTTAATGATTTTCTACAGAGGCACCAGCGGCTTTAATGGTATTAGATATTATTGAAATCCAATTCTCGATGCTTTCTGTACTTTTTCAATAGTACACATTTAAGTTTATTAGAGTCTAACACGTAACCTTTTTCTTTTTTTATCTTATTCAAATTTGTGCTAGTTCAACTCTGGTCAACTGTTTCAAGCGATGTTCATCTATTATTGCTGTTACTATGTAATATTGTATTTGGAAAAAATAAAATATTTTAGCTGATATTTTATTCAACAATAATATATTAATATTAAATAAAGTAAAGATATTAAAAAAATGTAAAATTTTGGCTTAAGAAATAAATTTAAAAAAATTATTCAACAGATTTTTGTATTTTTCCTCTCTTACGAACTAAATTGATTATACACAAAAGTTTAACTAATTTTTTTAAGATGATGGAATAAAATTATCATGTGGACAAACATTGCTTTCAATAGCCCGAAATAATCCGGAAATAGTTAACATGTATTCAAAAAAAATTATTCCCTTTGTATTTTTCGGAATGCATCAACAAAAAGAAGACAAAAATAAGCAAATGAATGGTCAACAGACCGATTCAGTGTGGAATGAAGTTTTTGAAGAAATAACATCTGGTACTGAGTACGCCATTCGAGCAAATTTAAAAGAAATTTTATGTTTTATTCAACTTGGCATTGAACATCAATCGTGGAAGTTGAGAGCTCAGTCAGCAATTGCCATTAATACTATTACTGCTAAACTTCAATCAAACATTGATGAAGAGAATCTAAACGAAATCCTAAAAATGCTAATCTCTTCTCTATCTACAAGATATTGGTCGGGAAAAGAAAAAATCTTACTCTCTGTTTCAAGCGTTTTTATTAATTGCAAGCTAAAATTAAATTTTGAAAACAAATATGTTGACGATTTGGTGAATAGTGTTTTCAAAGAAGCTAATAAACAAAGTTCTAGCATTGATTTAAATTATAGACTGAGTTCACTTAGATGTTTGGGAGATATGGTTCAATTTAGCTCAACTCATTTTAAGGATGCTTATTTTGAAAACTACTGGAGCAATTTTATTCTTAAATACTTTAATGATGATTTAGAGTTGTTGAATGAAAAAGAAAAAAAAAGAATCGGACTACAAAAAGATTTGTTTAAGAAAAAAAAATTGTCCATTTCTGAATTAGACGAAGTTAAAGTGGAAGAAAAAATTGAAGAGAAAAAAAATGAAGAAGAAGATGAAGACGACAAGGAATTGCAAGCTGCAAATGCTAGCCTAAAATTGATTCTTTTGGAAAATGTTGGAAAATGTTGGCCATATGGCACAGATATTCAAGAAAAATATGTTTATCAAATAAATATTTTATTAGCAGATTATTTGAGTAAAGAAACTTGGAATAATCAATTTTTGCTTATTAAATCTTTAGAGGCATTGTATATGAAATGGTCATGTGAATTTTCAGAAAAAAATATTGACGATCTAATCCGATCTATTGAGATAGGCTCAAATTCGGTTATTAGTTGTATAGCCAAGACTACACATTCTAATTTGAAAAGACTTGGAATCAATTTTTTGGAGATAATTTTGAAAATTTTAATTTCAAGTAAATTATTTTTTTAGCAGAAAAAAAAATTTTTTTATTAATTAATTTTATTTTTTTTTCGAATAGATAAAGAAAGTGAAAATTGGATTAATTTAATTAAGAGTCCGAATGATAAGATTGATGAATTTAATGCAGAGCTAATAGACTCAATGTTAAGACATCATGTAATTTACGATGTTATCATAGATAGCATCAGAGTTTTGTTTGATGAATTTTTAATCAAAGACACTAGTTTGGATTTGAAAGAAAAATGCAAATCCCTCTTAAAATCTATAAACTCTAATTTTTAGAATTCGATTGTGATAAACAATTTTTTAAAATACTATTTTTTTTCTAAATTAAATATTTATCTTTCATTTCTATTTTCAAATAAAAAAAAATTAAAATTTAACAAATATTTTTCTAAATTCTAAATGTTGATTTATTTTTATTATTTGCAAAAGAAAAAAAACACTAATACTTGGACAAACAAAGTTAATTTAGTCACAATATGGGGGACGAAATCGACTGGCACAAAAACACTTGGCAATACCATTTACAACAAGACATGGTTGATTATTATTGCATGGATTGGGATCGCAACTTAGTGAAATATCACATTTAAATCCAGTAAAATTTGGTGGACATGCACAAACTCCTTCATACCTATCAATTTGATTACAAGTTCCGCCATTTTTGCAAGGTGATTTTTCACAAAAGGGTACTCTAACATTACAAAATGGACCTTGGTATGTTGATGTACAACTGCATGTAATTGTATTTGTTGATTCAATATAGCCACATTTTCCATTGTTTTGACATGGATTTGGAATAGAAGAAGGACAAGAGCGAATATTAACCTTTTTGGTTGCCAAAGCCAAATTTTTTGGAAAAAAACTGCTAAATGGTGCTGACTTGGTACTTATAGCTAGACTCACATTATTCTTTTCTGTACAATAGGGACCACTATATTCACTAGTGCATATGCAAATTGCGAAGTTTTCGCCAAGTTTATGACAAGTTCCTCCATTATGACATATGCCAACATAACAGACATTTATGCTGAGAAATTTTGGAATTGGTGTCGTGGTTGTTGTTGGTTGAGTTGTGGTTATTAAGCTTTCACATCTAAAACCAGTATATTTTGGCGGACATTCACATTTAGAAAAAACTGTGCATATTCCGTTATTTAGACAACCTGTTATTTTACAAGATAAAAATGGTTGGACCTTAAACTGACACAAATTTCCTCTATTTTTTGTTTAATTTAAAATTTTTTAAAATAAAAATAAGAAAGTTTATTGATAAAAGTACCCATAGCCTTGTTGACATTTGCATCTGAAAGCACCATCACTAACACTAATGCATATACCGCCATTTTGGCATTGACATGGTGAAGCATGATCCCTACATTCCTTGCCAGTTAGACCCGGTCCGCAAACACAAACAAAACTTTTTGCTAGATTAACGCATACGGAATTTCCATAACATGGATTAGATGAGCATGGCAAACTTGATGTATCCAATTTATTACAGCTCTCACCTGTTATTCCCTTTAAAAATATTTAATAAAATTTTAAATTATAGTTTTTTATTTTAATTAACAGTTTGACAATGGCAAATAAATTTTTTTGAGTCGAATACTTCACAATCGCCAAATCGACACTCATTAGCTCCACAAAATGTCGGAATCTGACGCTTTCTAACACTTCGTAGATGGACTTGTTTTTCTTCAATGCAAAATGCATTCAAATTATCTTTTGCTACACACAGTTGATTTTGAGAGCATTTGACCAAAGAGCATGGATCTAAGAAAATATTTTTTGTTGTTTTTATTGAGATGTTATCCTAAATTTACCTATAAATTCTTGAATAGACTCCTTTTGGGCGAGTATGGCATTTTTTAATAAAAGAAAATTGATAAATAAAGAAAGCATATTTTACTTTTTAGTTATAAATTTTTTTAATTTTTTTTTTTAAATTATTTTTAGATTTTAGTTTATGTTTTGTTTTGGATCATGATTATATGAGTTTAATATGAGATTATTGGACTGTCTGGACATTTAGTTTAAATCGGTTAAATATTTATTTTTAAAATTAATCGTGATTTTCAAAAATTTTTTAGAATATCATTGTGAGAAAGACTGACCTAAGGTCATTTATCCAACTAGACAATTGTTTGATCAAGAAAAAAATTTAAATATTTGTTTTTTTTTTAATAATATGACCGAAAGCTTTAATTTTTTTTATTGATTTATATTAGACAGTTAATTTTGTTCTTTAAATTTTAGAAAACAAAAATTTTATTATCAAAGAATTTAAGAAAAATAAACAAATATTTTTTTGTAATTGATTATTAAAAATTATAAATTAAAATATAACTAAATATTTATGTTTTAGCTTTGTAAAATTTTTAATGTTGAATCAAAATTTTTACCGTTTAAATATAATTATAAAGGAGTGTCACAAAATTCGCCAGTAAATCCAACTTTGCAGAAACATTGAAATTTTTCATCAATTTCGTAACACGTTAATGAATTCTTGCATGGATTATTGGTTGGATCGCATTTTTTTGTGTTACATGTTTTTCCTTCAAAGCCATTAATACATACGCATTCT
>PJRA01000309.1:549510-563061 GCA_016987375.1 Brachionus koreanus
TTTTTTCATAAATCACCAAGCAAAATCCATTTTCGCATGCTTTTTTGCTTTCATTATCACATAATTTTGATTCGCAAAATCGTCCTAAAAAGCCATGTGGACAATCACATTTTCCTTCATAGTTCGATCCTTGTTTACAAGCTCCACCATTTATGCATGGTGATTTTTCACAGAATTTATACCTTGATTCACAAAATGTCCCATTAAAAGTAGCAGGACAATTACATGATACTGATGCGCCATTTGTAATAATACAAGTACCATTATTTCTACAAATATCTTTATCATTCGGACAAGATTTTTGCTGAATCATAGTCGCTGTGCTTTCAGCTGAAGTTGTTGTTTTGGTTGTTTCTGATTTTGAAGGAATTGGCATTTCACAAAAAATTCCTGCAAATCCTTTAGGACAACTGCAATAAAATATTCTAAGATTATCATCTGGTCGCATGCATGTTGCTCCGTTCTTACAAGGTGAATCTTCGCACAAATTTGTTTCTCGTTTAGCAATTGACGAGGATTCGACCAAAAATTTTATTAAAACCAGTGAAAAAGTAAAAATTAGAAATTTCATTTTTACAAAAATAATTTCTTAAATTTTATTTTACCATTCATATTTATGCTTCTTTCGGATTTAGAAAATGTTGTTCTAAACAGATATATTTTTTATTCGATTTTTAAAGTTAAATATTTATTTTTTTTAAGGCAAAAAGCCTTAAAAAGGAATCAAAGAAAAGTAGTATTTTTTGCTGTTTGCAAATAATTTAAATATTATAAAATTAAAGTAGTATTTTTAGCTAAATACATTTTAATTAATAACCTAGATATCACAAAAGAAATTTTTGAAATATTATAAATTATTTCATTAAAAAACTTCTAAAATAACTATTATTTTCTTTTATTGTTTTGAAAACAAAAAATTTCAATTATTAAATCTTAAATTTTAAAAAAAATTTAAATACATTGAAAATTTTCATTATTGTTATTTTTCAATTAATGAAACCAAATAAAAGTGAGTTGTTACACATTCCGTACTAGAATATAATCCTTTCAATACAAAAAAATTTACGTTTTTTAGATTCCAAACAAACTAGCAATTTGATCCAACAATTTTTTTAACATTCTAACCATTCTAGTTTTGCTTTTTCTTGGATGAATTATTTGAAACAAATGACACACATAATTATAAATTTAGAGGAAGATATATCAGTTTATGTCTTATCAAAGTTTTATCAATTTAAGCTTGTAACAATTTTGTTAAATTTTTTTAAATGATTTTTTAATCAAATATTAAAATCTACAGTAAAATTGAGTCAGAATTGTTTAAATGACTTTATTTTAGATTTTTAACTTATATTCAGATTTTTTTCAAAATATTTATTATTTCAATTTACATTTAGTTCTTAAAATCACAATACAAATTGAAGGATAAATGAAAATATTTATTAAATTAGTTCAAATAAGAATCAAGATTTATGATTAATTAGTGATTTAGAATATTTGTTGATTGTTGTTGATTCAATTTCTTCATAAAATTTAACAAAAAATCTGCAGTACGATCAAAGTAAAATAATTAATATTAAAAATATTCAAAATCAGAGTCATCGATATTTAATTTAATATTTCTCTTTTTGTAAAATAAAAAAAATAAACTTTTAAATAGCTGAAGAAAAATTAAAATATTTCTTAAATATTCACAATCATTGATATTTATTATTCATTCAATAGTAAGAGTTTTAAATTAAATTTTTTAGAATATAAAAAATTCAAAAAGAAATAAGATACTACATAAATATAAGTTGAGTTTTAAACGTTTTATTGAAAAAAGGATAATTATTGATTTGATTATTGAGAAATAAATCTAATTGTACAATAATTATTAAAAGAGAAAAGGAAATAGTTTTTAAACGGTAGTTACTATAAATAAGTAAACTTCCGCAGAACTTCCGAAGTAGGTGAAACATTAGTATTTTCACTTTATTTCATCTGCAGAACAAATTTTTGATCATTAGAACAAAAGTTATAAAATTTTTCAAAAGTTAGAAAATGAATTCAAAGAAATCAAGTTTTGTTTCAATGCTGTTTCAATCATTAAGTGACAAAAACAGATTTTTCTGAGTCGACCGGGGAAAACTTAACACTAAAAAATTTGTTGTAGTAATTATTGTTTTATTTTTCAAAAATCGTTTTTGAGTTAGATTATTTGGAAGCATCAATCATAAAATGCTTTAAGGTCAAGAGTAGAAATTAAAAATTATTTTCTTATTTAAAAATGAAAAAATAAAACTTTATTAAACCTATATTTGATGCTCTAAATTCAAATAGAAATTATAGAAAACAGTGATTAAATATTTCAAGCTGGTAAAAGCAAAAATGGCAATCAATTATACACAACTTATAAATTTACCGGTAATAACACAAGTTTCACCACTATTGCATATTTTTATATCTTCAGGACAAAATTTAAATGTCAAAGGGGTAGTTGAAGATGTTGCTGCAGCTGCAGTTGAAGTTTCAGTTGTTGTTGTAGTTGTAGTTGTAGTTGTGGTTGTAGTTGTGGTTGTAGTTGTTGTAGCTTGAATTGTTGTTTCTTGAGGTGGAATATTACATATGTTGCCAGTATAACCATTTATACAAGAACAATATGCCAAATCTGAATTTATTTGATAACACATTCCCCCATTCTTACATGGATTCTTTGAACACTGATTTAATTCTGGTTTTGAAGTGGTTGTTGTTGATGCTTTTTCTTCGCAAAATGTACCCAAAAAACCCGGATTACACACACAATAAGCACTAGTTTCAATTTGTACACATTTGCCATCATTTTTACAAACTCCTTCAAAGCAAAGATTCGCTGAAGTTGTTGAACTTTGAACTGTTGTTGTTTCTTGAGGTGGAATATTACAAGTGCTACCAGTATAACCATTTATACAAGAGCAATATATTAGGTCTGAATTCAGTTGAATACAATTTCCTCCATTTTGACAAATTGAAGTTGTACAAATCTTGGATTCAATTGAATTTAGGTAAAATGACCATACTAAAACAGTTAATATTAAAATGTTCATTTTGAAGATAAAATTTGGAAAAAATAGCTTGCAATTGATTTGATTTATACTTTGAATAAGCAATATCGAATTTCTTAATTTTCTATAACTTTTTTCTCTTCTTTCTTTTCTATTTAAATAGTTTGAATAAAAATCGTCTTTATTAAACCAAAAGAAAAAATTCTTTTAAAAAAAAATTCGATATTTTTAAAATAAATGAAAGAACAATTGAAATGTAGCTTGCAAAGAAATCAGATAGTTTTTTTCTAATCCTAATTAAACATTAGAAATTTTACTTAGAGAGCATACATTTATTTTGGCAAATTGAATAAGTGAGAGCAAATCATTCTTAAAAATGATTGTCAAGTATTTTATTTTAACATGAGATAGCATCAGAAGTGGTTTAATGATATGGTCATTTTTTCGAGAAAGGTCCTTGAAAAATCTGCCTTCATAAAAAAACAAAGTGAACAGTTTAATCTAACAGCAGGAGATGAAACCAATTAAATGTCAAGCAAAAATAACCGGCTAAGAATAGAGTTGATTTTATACTTTTGAGTGAATAAATTGTTCGCCTATGTTTTTTATCCTGATATGTGAACCAAAAAATTATAAAATTATTCACTTTAAACATCAATATAAAAAAGATAAAATTTTTAATTTTTTTAAAAATTCTTTTGAAAATGATTCTGCAATTTTAAACTTAACACTCAAAAACCGGAGGGGTTTTTTCGACTCTTTTTGGTACTTTTATTGCTTGTTGTTCCACAAATTTAATCTTTTTTGAAAATTTTTTTTTTCATCAAAACTAAAATCAAAAAAATATTATAAATAATTAATTTTGATTACAAAATAATTTTATTTTCATGCTAACAAAAAAATGTATACGTTAAACCCGAAGAGGGGTTTTTGGACCCTTCAAAAATAATGTCTATTTTTTTGTAAAATAAATTAGTTACATGGCTAATTATGCTTTTAAATCCAAAATGTACTTAATTTCAATTAATTCCTTTAATTAAAAATATATTTTTGAACCATGTCACGAAGAAAAACTGCCTTAGAAGCTCAAAACTTTTAAGAAATGCGGACGATACTCAATCGGAAGTATCTGATGATAATGATAATGATTATGAGAATAATTATAACATTGATAATTATTTTGAAGAAGAAATGGAGACAATAAATCATCCTATTTCTGAATATGACTTAGATGAATGCTCAGAGATGAAGAACCTGAACACGAAGAAGGAACTAAGATTGATAAAGTTTCGAAAAATGGAACGATATGGGTAAGATTGAATGACAGAAAAGAGACAAGTCTAAGAAAAAAGACAAATTTTAAAAAGAAAATTGGACCGACAATGCTACACGTCAAATAATTGAGACAAAACTGCCGATATTTTCTTCTAGAAAGAGAATAGCAAGAATCAAAAACAGCAAAAAAAATCTGCAAAATAAAAGTGTCAAATTAGGTTATGTAATGGAAACAAATCGAGCTTTACTTGTGACGAATGTAAACAATTTAAATGTGATTCTTGTGTAGGAGAGATGAGTATAAAATCGATCTGTAAAGATTGTTAGGACAAGTATTAGGAATTAAGAAAATATTTTTTTCTTGTATTGTATCAAATTTTTTTTTGAATAATTTCACATTTATTTTTAAAAATAGACTTAATTTTTTTAACATCTGAGCAAAATTAAAAAAGACATATATTTTAACATTCAGGAAAAATTTTATTACATATTTTGTATAATTATGGTAATTTATGCTTTTTTAAAAGCCTAATTTAATCAAGGGGTACCGAAGGGGTTTTTTGGACCCCTTCAGTAATTAACGTTTAAAAAAAAATCCGGTTTTTGAGTGTTAAATATAAATATTGAAACTATAAGATTATTTTTTTAATTTTATTTACAAAAAAAATGATCAAAATTTATGATTCCAAAGTGTATTAATTATTTTTAAGAGTAAAAGAAAAAGTTTTGGTGTATGGTTCTCGGTTATGTCAAAATAACTCTTGTACTCGTTTTAACCAGATAATGGCTCCTTTCTGTAAAAGAGATCAAAAGATTCAAAAAAATATTCATTATTTTGGCGAGGTTCATCATTAATCCATGAACATTTATAAGAAAAATATATTATTTGAAATCTTTAGTCACTAGTTATCATTTGAAATTTTACAAAAATTAAATCGAACAAAAAGTCAAAATTTTTATTATCATTTTATTTCATTTTTTTTAATATTTAATAACTAATTAAAAAATGTTCACATATTTTTCGAGATGTTCTCTTTAATTTTTCAAAAAAAAATTGTTGAAATCTTTTGTTCACTTATCTTGGTAAAAAAATATAGGCGAACAATTATACCATTGTTCAGCTAATCGGGTAGACCTCAAAAAATTATTCAGTCAAAGATATTTGAATTTTAATTATAAATTTATTAAATACTTAAAAAAATTTTTTTGTTGTTAATTTTATTCAGGAATTATTTTATTTAGTTAAACACAAACTACTATTTTGTCGACTACGATGCAAGTTTTACCAGGAGTGCAATTGACCACATTTTTTATTTCTTCATTACAAAATTGAAATGTAGTAACTCCAATGGGCAAAGTAGTTGTGGTAGTGATTGGAGATCCATTTTCACAATAAAGCCCTGATGTTCCATCTACACAGAGACATATTGCTAAATTTTCTGTTATTTGCCTACATTGGCCATTTTCTTTTATATATAAAGATAATTATGTAATATTTTTCAAAATCGATAAAAATTACGTTTACAAATATCAGGTTCGCACAAAACAAGAGGAGTTGTAGTAATTGTGGTCAATCGTGTTGTTGTAAGTGGTATTTCACAGTAAATGCCTGAGAACTGACTTGTACATAAACAAACAGCCAAATTGGCGCCTATTTGAATGCAAGAAGCGCCATTTTTGCAATTACCAGTTGAACAAAGACCAACAAACTCTCTGCTAGCAAGTGTATTAGCTTCTGAATACTCAAGAACTAATCCAATTATTAATAAAAAGACTAATTTGAACATTTTAAAAATTTTATTAACTAAAAGCTCTTTGGCAATTGTGCTATATTTATAGTTAATTTTACAATGATGTTTTATTTTTCAAAAATCGTTTTTAACAAGTAAATATTTAACAACATCGGAGTTTAGAATTTTAAAATCGGATGAATCTGTTTCCATCCTTTATGTAACCAAGATATTAGAGCTAATCAAAAGTTGAAAATTACCCAATCCTTTTCAAAAACAATAGTCAATTTTTTTTTAAAAAGCCAAATATTACTCTAATATTTGGACAAAATCGGAAACCTTAATTTTCTTTTTATTTATTACCTAATCTAGAAATAAATAAATATAATTAAGTGATCAAAACAAAAGAAAAAATTTATTTAAAAAATTCGATTCGAAACATTCTATTCAAATTTTAAATTTATTTTAAATTTAAAGTTTTTTTTCTGACAAGTAATTGTTGAGATCTAGGCACAAAAGTGGTTGTTTTTGAGCTGCTACCAGTTCGACTTTCGATTGAGCCAGAGCCCAGTGATTTTTTTATTTCTAAGTCAGCTTGTCGATTTTCATGAGCTTGTTTACGCTTAGGTGGATTGCTTATAGCTACTGATATTTGATTTTCTCCAATCAGCATACCATCTGTTTGAATTAGAGCCTTAGAAGCTGATTGTTCATCTTCAAATTCTACATAAGCCAAACCTTTGGATTTTCCAGATTTATATGTAACTATTCGAGTATCTTTTACTCTACCAAATGTCTTGAATATATCTTCAAGGGCCTGTTTGTCTGTGCTAAACGGAAGACCAGAAACAAAAAGTTTATTTTTTTCCATACTTGTAGCAAATTTGAATTTATTCTGAATACCACTGATGTCCGAATCTTTTTCTTCATTTTTTGATACAAAAATTGGACGTCCATCAACCAAGGACCGATCTAGTCTCAGTGCCTTTTCGGCTTGTTCCTTAAAATACAAAATTTATTTGATTTTATTTTTTAAAATTTAAATCAAATTACTGGTTTTTCAAAATCAACATAGCCATAACCTTTTGTTTTACCAGACCAATGTTTAATTAGTCTTAAATGCAAAAAACCTGGCTCCTTTTAAAGAAAAAATTATTTTTTTATTCATTTTTTATCTGTTGATTTTACTTTTTCGAAAATTTCTTTGACTTTTGACTCATTCACATCATATTTTAAATTTGATAAGAACACAGTGCAGTTGCTTTCAACTTTTTTAAATTCAATTTGAGCCGGCTGCTCGGCTACAATTAAATAAATAAAATTCTAATATGTATTTTTTCATTTAAATTAATTACTTTTTTGTTTTTTTTGATCCGTTCCTGGAAGTGATGGTACTGCAAATCCATCTTTATCTTTAATCCCGGTCTCTTTCTCGGTCTCAGACTTCTATTTAAAATAAATATTTACTTAAACTTTAACAAAAAAAAAAGTATTATATTTAATTAAGTAAAATACTATAAATATTAATATTCAAATATTTATTTTTATTCAATATTTTTTTTAAATTTTGACAAGATTTTTTTTAATTCTCGAAATTTGATAATTCTAACGAAAAGTAAATTTTGATTCTTTTAATTAGAAAAAAATTTTCCCTTTTTGGAATGATTTTTTAAGCGAAAATAGATAAAATTATTCAAAAATTTATTTTGATATTCTATGAAAAAAAAGGAATTAAAATAAAATTTACTTTTCTTTTGACACCTTTAGCATTTTCTTCTTTGATTTTCTGATCGTTTAGTTTTTTTGTCTTTGGTTTTTGCTCGCTTTTTTTTTCCAAATTTTTCTGCTGATTTATGTATTGTGACTGAATTTTTGTCTTTAAAGCTTCGTTTTTGTAATAAATTGAACTAAATTGTGAAATATTTCCGCTTAATTTTTCAAAATCGATTAATAACTCACATATAACTTGTTTGTCATGATCAAATTTTAATTCATTTAAAGCTCTATAGAGCAATTTACGCTGATGCTTATCATCTCCATACTGAATTTCTAATTGATAAAAATCAAGCCATATTTCGCTAGTTACTTGACCAATATCGCTTTTTGCCAATATCATTTCATTGTAAATTCTTCTCGATCTATCCATACATTTAAAGTACCTAGCTTCTATTTTTGCCCAAAATCTTTCAAGAGAAAATTTCGGATCTCCATTTAATTTAAAATCTATAAAATAATTTTATAAAAAAAATACTCTAAAAATTTATATCTTAAATAAATTACAATCAAATAATTGATTGATAGCTTTTTGAAAAGTTTCTCTAATTTCTTCGGCTATTTTTTCTTTATATTCATCAGTTTCATTTTCATAATTTGACAAAAGATGACGTCTCAAGTATCCCAAATAAGCGTGCCATAATTCCAAATAATCATCACTCGATTGTAGACCTGCTTGCATAGCTTCGCCATATATCTCTTTGACTTGGTTACTGGTGTTCTTTTCACATTCCAAAGCATAGTTTATCCACAACTTGGCTGACCAAGGACAATTTCTCACAGCTCGTTTAAACACCTCTGAAATAAATTCTTTTTTTTCCGATGGCTCTTGATTCTCCTCTTCAATCTAAACAAAAATTTAAAAAAATTTTTAAAAAAATCTAGTTACATATATACCAAATAAAATGAATATTTTAACCAAAGTTCAACACTCAAGCAATTTGATTCATCAGCGATTGCTCTTTCAAATAAGCACTTTGCTCTATTTTGACTTTTTTTAAGTAATTCAATATCTTTTTCTTTGTCATTTACTGAATTAATTATTTTAACATTTTTATTTCCAAATAATTTCATTTGCATTTCTTTAATTTGTTTTTTTTCAAAATCTAAATATGAATTGTAAGCTTCTAATTTTTTGTTTACATCACTAGCAGCTTCACTCAATGCTGTTTCATATGGTTCGAGTTCGTGATATTTTCTAAGATTAAAATCAAATACATTTTTAACTAGACTATCATTAGCAAGTGCTTCATCGAATTGCTTAAGTTCTTGATAAGTTGATTCAATGTTGTCTAAGCAAGTTCCTAATTGAAGCTTGAATATTCGAGTAATTCGTGATATTTGATCATTAATTTGTTTAGTTTGTTCGGGTGTTTGAATTGAACCTGCAGATGCCTGTTGATATCCAGCAAGTAAAGCTGTTTCGAATTCTCTATAGACTTCCCATAATGAATAGCCACGTGTAACATGCAAGCCAGCAAAAGAAATAGCTTTTTCACAAATATTGCGTACGTTTTCAATACCTTTTTCTTCACCCATGCCTCCTATTGAAAATTGAATATACTCGAGCCATAATTCAACAGCTTGAAAATTAAATTAAAATTGAATTTTTTTTTTATTGAAAAAAAAATAAAATTACATAAATAATCTTTAACTGCTCTTTGAAAAATATGGTCAATATTTTGTCTATCTTGATCAGATTCCATAAATTTTTGCTCATCTTTTAACCACTCAAGCCATAGCGCTTTTTAAAACAAGTTATTAGCATTTATTATTCTTTTTAATAATTTAATTAATACTTTCTGTTAATGGAAATACTTGGCTCATTTTTTCTCGGTATTCGCGTAGTTTGTTAAATTCTCCATGTTCTTTGGTCAAGTTAATGATGTCAATGTAAGTTTGATACTGGAATTTATTTTGGTTTATTATTTCTTCTAATTGCGCTAATTTACTTTCAAATGATTCCTCATTTTTTTGTTCAGTTTCCATTTCGTCTTGTTCTTCGTCTCCACTCGACTCATCGGTCGAATTATTTTCTCGATCTTCTAGATCAATATCTTCCGTTTTGTTTTTACTCTCTTTATCGCTATTTTCCATTTTAAAAACAATTTTTTTTTTTCAAAATAAAATTTTATTCTCTCATAATTTTTATTAGAGTGGCAAAACTAAAATTTATTTTGATGTTGAAATAAAATTGAGAAAAGGAATGCAAAAATTTCTATTTTGTTTTAAATTTTTATTTAAAAAAAAAATTATTAGTTTGAATTTTAAGATTTAAAATAATTAGTTTGTTGGTTTTTAGAATCATTAATAGAAAAGAATTATTATATTTATCAATTATTGTTTACATTTTGTAAAATTATGAGAGGGAGAAAACTTCAATTTCAGAAACTTGAAAATTATATGAATTAGCTAAAAATGTTGTTGCAGAATAACCTTGATAATTTATTTGATAACTTTTTAAATTAGAATAACTTTGATTTGACGTATTTGAATTGTCTGAAATGTAAATGTCGTGACCAGAGCCAAAAGTGGGACCGTAATTTTGTTTTGAAAAAATTGCTCCATCATAATCATCATAACCATTATAATTTTTATAATTACACATTTTGTTTCGATTTAAGCTAAAAATAAAAGCTTTCGGGTCATTCTTGTACATATTTCCATCCCATGATTGCTCAGTATATCCTCCAAAAATAAAACCATTACTTGTTTTAATAATTGTCAGTGTTGAATAAATATAATCACATTTTGAATGAAAATTGTGTGCAGAAAAACCATCTCTAGTGGCCCTATAAATAAGCTTAAATTTTTTATCTGATAAAAATGTGCATAATTTTAGAAGTTTAACTTTTGATTTCTCTTTGTTTAAAATTACAGAATCAAATTTATTTAATCCAATTAAGTCAACTAATCCTTGAATATTATAAAATTTTGCCTCTTTCAAAATTTCATTTTTATCAATTGAAGAAACCAATTCGTATTCAAAATCAGTATTTGCCATTCGCAAATAGTCAAGAATGCATCCAAAGTATTTTGGGTTTCTGTCAATAAAAATAGCTTTATTTTCGTCATATTTTGGCTTCACAAATCCATTTACAATCGATTCAAACATGCTTGGTAGATACAATTTTCCATCTTTGTCCTTTATTTGCTTAGTCAAAGTGCTTTTCAGAGTTGAAAACAGCGTACCGCCAACATTTAACTTCAAAATGTCTGATTCTATTGTTTCATATTTTTTGAATTGTTTTATCATATTTTCATTGTTAGTTTTCTCATCTTCGATCTTCTCTCCTAGGTTATTAGCCAATTTGATTAAACATTCAAAATCATTTTCTACGATTTGAATTTTTTCCTGGAAAGATTCTAATACTGCATTTAGACTCTCATTCTCGTTTTTATCTTTTTCCAAAAGATCATTATCTTTAATTTGACTTCTATTGTTAGACATTTTTTTTCTGATAAATTAAGAAAAAGAAATGTTAAAATACTAAAATCTTAACTTATTCTACTATTTTTAATTATTTGTTTCTTTTTGTCTATTTTAATCCTTCAAACAAACCTCAACAAATTTTAAAATTCAAAATTCTTTCTTTACAAATTATATATAAATTTAATCATGAACTAAATCTATTTATAAAGTATAAAAAGCTTAATCAAAAATTTAATTTAATCAAAAATAGATTTTTAAGTTAAAAAATAAACTTAAAAAGTCAAATTTTATATTTTATTACTCATTTACTCAATTAACAAATTTATAATAATATTGAATAAAAATTTTGTTTAAAAATCGTCTTGTTTAATAATCTGAATAATCAAATTTCCCTTTCTATTAAAAAAAGTCATACAAAATTTTCTCAAAAAATATAATATCAATTTAAGATTAACTAGGAATCATAACAAAGTAAAATTTTCTTAGAAATTGTTAAAATTTTTAAAAGATATTTTTGTTAAGATATTTAATTTATAAAGCAATATATTAGTAGCTTTTTAAAAGGTTCAGATAATTTTTTAAAAAAGCAGGTAATTTAAAAATCAAATAAGTTTAGGATTAACAAAATTTTATTTAACAAACTGTTCATTATCTTATCACATATTCATTTATAAATGCAATTTTAAATTTTTTTTTTAGTTTTTAATAATTATGGTTTGTTGAATATTTGGAATCCAGTATAAAAAAAAGTGTCAAAATTAATAAAATAAAATAAAATAAAATTAAATTAAAATACTTTGTGGCAACCGAAAAAGCAGCAAAGTTTACAATAATAATTAATAATCAATGTACAATAAAGGATTCAATTCAATGGCATTCAGTGCATCTTAAGGTTCAAAGAAGTGACAATTGAGAAATTAAGCGGATAACTTAAGCACCTTGATAAAAAAAATCAATCTGATCAGATGGAGTTCATCCAATAGTACTTAGAGAGTGCACCGAAAGTTTATCTGGAGTATTATCGATCATTTTCATTGAGTGAATTAAACCAAGAACATTACCATATCAATAGAAATAAGCTAATATCACTCTGAATTTTAAAAAAGGCAAAAAACTGATTTAACACCCTACTTTTAAACTGTATTGCTGGTTTTTTAAAGAGCTGGAGGTAAAAGGGTAGTTATCAATGGAAAGTATTCTAGTTGGAAAGTATGTAAAAACGGAGATGTAGTGAGTGGTTTCCCTCAGAGGTCGGTCCTCAGACTCCTTCTCTTTATTAATTATATTAATGACCTAACCGACCAGAACCCATCTGACCAAGATAAGTTACAAACTGACCTAGACATTTTATTGTAATGGAATAAAGACTAAGAAAACTGGACTGCTACTGTTTTAATTTATTGATTTTTTTTCTTTTTTCTTATATACTGACGTAAAACAGATTTGCCATAGCTAGATATTTTAGCCCTAGCTCCGCGAGCCAGGCTCATTGCAGATTACAGTATAATACTAATAACTAGTTTATTCAAGGGCAAATAAGATCTATCACAATTCAAATATTTGAAAATTACCTAAGACCATCTAAAAGTAATAAAATTTTTAATTAAAATTGGAAAAATGTCTCAAAATATTGACTCTTAGTTTAAAATCATTTTGAAAAGTAATTTTGCTAGCAAAATTGCTAGAAAAAAAATTACATGATAAAATCGAATAAATAAAATTTTTCTTAATAAATCATCACTTTTTATTTCGTAATAAACAGAAATGCTTTTAAGTCGAGTATAAATAAATAAAATTGCAATCATTTTTTTAAGTTTTAAAAACTAAATTTTTTAAAATGAAAATTTTTTTGACAATTGCAATTTTTTGCATTTTTGGAAGCTACAACTGCTTTTCCGTAGTAAAAAGACAAGTTAATGATCTATGTGCCAGCTCGCCGTGCAAAAATGGTGGAAAATGTATTCAAGTCAGTGTAAATTTAATATATTGTGCTTGCATAGATGGATACAGTGGATTAACATGCAATGTTGCACCTACAATCACTGCTACATATAGCTCCTTCGACCAGCACAACTACAATGAATCCTACTACTCCAGAGCCAGAATTAAAACTTTGCTCAGTAAATCCATGTAAAAATGAAGGACAATGTGAATCTAAATCTGATTTTTTTCGATGTAATTGTCCTGCCACTTATGATGGGATATTATGTGAATCAAGGTATAAATTCTGTGAAAAATCACCATGCATAAATGGTGGAACTTGTAAACAAGGACCGAACTATGAAGGAGAATGTGATTGTCCAGAAGGCTTTTT
>PJRA01000485.1:10360-27228 GCA_016987375.1 Brachionus koreanus
TTAAACTTGTTAATTCAGAAAGTAAATAATTTATTAATAAATTATTATAATTAATTTTTGCCAAATTTCATTTTTCCAACAATTCTAAAACTAAAAATAATAATCTTATATTAACTAATTAGATTATCATAATTAGATATTGACAAAGAATTTCTAATGGTTAATACACACGACCTATATTTTCTTAATTATTTTTAGAAAATTTAAAACTGAATAGCAAAGACTATCAGGAGATAAAGGTTCAGGAAAAGTTGGACATGTACTCAGCTGGCAGTGTGCCACGCTCAGTTGTTGTCATATTGGAAAATGATTTGGTTGATTGCTGTAAACCTGGAGATGATGTAACTATAAAGTAAATTGATCAAATATGATAGTATAATATCTGAATGGTATATTTAAAGTGCAGTGGTTGTGCGCCGTTGGTCAAGACTAGTAAATGATATGAGATGCGATCTTGATTTGATTTTACATGCAAATTATCTTAAAGTAAACAATGAAGACCAAATACAGATTAATATAACTAAGGAAAAAGTAATTTATGGACAAAAGAGTAAAATAATTTTAATTAAAATTTTTTCTTTTAGGAAAAAATGTTTTCTGAATTTTGGAAAAAATATGAAAAGCGTCCTTTGACTGCTCGTAACATAATTTTGTCAAGTTATTGTCCACAATTGTACGGAATGTACATAGTTAAATTAGCTGTTTGTCTAGTACTAGCAGGTGGAGTGTCTCGCAATGATTCATCCGGTACCAGAGTACGAGGTGAAAGTCATCTTTTGTTAGTTGGCGATCCAGGCACAGGAAAATCTCAATTTTTAAAATATGCAAATAAAATAGTGCCCAAGTCTATATTGACCACTGGCATTGGATCCAGCAGTGCTGGTCTAACCGCATCGGCGTCACGAGTGCATATAACACTTACAAAAAAAATTCATTAATTTTATTTATTTTTAAGGAAGGAGGAATTTGGCATTTAGAAGCTGGTAGAAATAAAAAATAAAAAAACATAATTTATTTTTTAAATTGTAGGAGCTTTGGTTTTGGCCGATGGCGGCATTTGTTGCGTGGATGAATTTAATTGCATGAAGGAACAAGAAAAAATGAGTATGCTTGAAGCTATGGAACAACAGAGCATTAGTGTGGCAAAAGTAAGTGATTTAACTAGTCTCCCTCCTCTTTTCTCATCCGGGCTTGGGACCGGCTAACAGGCAGAGTTAGTGACTTATTAGAAGCGTGTGGGACGTTCATCATAAACAGCGCCACTCATCCGAGCACTTTCACAAACTGGCTGCGAACTCGGCAACTATTTACGACTAGCTTGGAACCACAAACCAAGCGACACTTTCTCTCTGAAAATGCCTTAACTTTATGCTTCTAAATTTTGTTTAAATACCATTTTTTTTAGGCTGGTATTGTTTGTAAATTGAGGACTCAGTGTTCGGTTTTGGCTGCTTGTAATCCGAAAGGTCCTTACGATTCAAATCAGCCAGTGACTGTTAATCTGGCAATGAGTTCACCATTACTTAGTCGCTTTGACATAATTTTGCTTTTACTTGACACACCAAACAAAGAATGGGATCATTTGGCATCTACTTTTCTACTAGAAGGCGTCGATTTGTTGAGTATTTAGAAACTAGAATTTTTTTTCATTTCAAATATATTTTTTTGTTAGGAAAAAACCAGAGTTCTGAATGTAAACCTTGGGATTTTGATCATTTGAGATTATATCTTAACTATGTCAAGTCATTTGAACCAACACTTAGCCGATCGGCTAATATTGTTTTGCAAACGTAAATTTAAATTTAAATTTAGTAAAAAAAAATAATATTTCTTTGTTAGTTATTATCAAATACAGCGTAAGTCTGATGAACGCAATGCTGCTAGAACTACAGTAAGAATGCTCGAGAGTTTAATTCGTCTATCACAAGGTAAACTCTTTTTTGTTAGTCATATTGTTTTTTTTTTTTAAATACAAAAACCATAGGATTTTCTTCCATTTTTGTTTGTTCTAAGGATTTTGAAAATTTTTCTTTTTTATTTTATTTTAATTACTAAATTTTTTTTGTAAAGCACACGCAAAATTAATGATGAGAAATGAGGTCTTAGTTATGGACACTATTGTTGCAATTACATTGAACGAGTGTAGTATAAATAGGACATCTTCTTTTGGTAATGTAAACATCCTGCATACTTCATTTCCCAAAGATGCTGAAGTTGAATACAAAAGCCAGGTTAATTTAGTTCTCAGTCATCTTGGTTTAGTAGAAATTCTAGAAGAAGAAATTAGACACGTTGAGAAAAATCACGAGCCTTTTTGTTCAAATTCAAGTTCAAACACGAACATGTCAATGCATAACTTTGATATAATATCTCAAATGGTCGGTGAAGTATCAAGTCAAAATTTTACCACATCGTTTAAAGACACATGTGAGAAAAAAAGAAAACTTGATCAAAGCTCAGTTCTGGAAGACACCGGCAATAAATTGGAAGAATCCATGCTGAAAAAAAAAAGAGTCTACGATCAAATAAGACAAGAGTCAAAACAAGATTTGAATTCTAGTGTTCAAGTGGAAAAAAATTTTAGTCTAAATTCCCAATTAAAGTCTCAGCACAGCGTTAAATTATCTCAAACAATAAATGTAAATAGTTTAAATTTCAATGATGATGATCTCAAATTAGATGATGATTAATATGCGTATATAGCTCATTTTTTTTTAAAATAGATTTAATTTTTTCTAAATAAAATAATTTAATTGAACTAGTCTCCCTCCTCTTTTCTCATCCGGGCTTGGGACCGGCTAACAGGCAGAGTTAGTGACTTATTAGAAGCGTGTGGGACGTTCATCATAAACAGCGCCACTCATCCGAGCACTTTCACAGACTGGCTGCGAACTCGGCAACTATTTACGACTAGCTTGGAACCACAAACCAAGCGGCACTTTCTTTCTGAAAATGCCTTAACTTTATGCTTCTAAATTTGATCAATTGATTTTATTTTCTAGTTAAACTTAATTTTAGAATTATTTAATTATCATATAATTCATGTGATGATAAAGTTTTTGCAAAATCTTATCTGCTATGGGGCTTTTTAAAATAAAATTGTGTATGTTTGATTTTTTTTTTAAATAAAAAAAATGTCTAGAGAAGACTTGAACGAGAGTACTTTGGAAAATTCTTTTTGTTCCGAGGAGGATGCGTTTCATAAAGTGTCAACGCCATTTAAACAAAAGAAAAAGACACGAACAAAAAAAAAATGGTTGTTTTTAGAACAAAATGATTGTCTATTTCTTGATTTGGATAATTTTGATCAAATAAAAAAAATTGAAATTTGTCTATGGAATCACAAAAATAGCAGAAAAAATAATTTCGAGTCCTATTTGGAAAAGACTTGTGAAAAGTTTAATTTGCCAACCGAAGTCGTCTTAGACATATTGTCGTTAGTAGAGCTTAGTTTTGGAATTTAAAAATTTTAAATTTTTTCTATTTTAGCAAGTCTAAGTGTCGAAAAAAAATCTACGACTATTTTCAATTAATACAGTAATTTTCAAATTCTTTTTTTTTTAATTATAATCAAAATTTAATTTAGATTTCACAATTGTTGTACTTTACTAACAAATTACTACAAGCCTTTGGAGCATGAAATAAATGTAAATTTTTTTTATTTGATTTTTATTAAACTAACTATTTAAAATTAAGATTTGTATTATGGAACAACCAAGCGAAGAAGAAGCTAACCAAATGGACAGTAAAGCACATGGTATTTGTTTTAATTATTAAGCATATAATTTTAGGGGACGGTCGAACTGGTGAATTTTGAATGACTTGTATTCTTTCTATTTTAGTTTCTGATAATGAATTTAGACAAGAAAAAGAATAATCTAAAATCTAACTTAGATAGATATTTAATTATATTATGTTGATTCAAATAATTTTGCGTTTTTTAAAAAGGCTGAATATTTTTGATTTTAGCATCTTTTTAATTATAAAAGTATAAGTCATATTATCTGCTCTGTGTACGGAATTTGAGAGCAAACCCAGGCAATTTATCAAATGACTTTTACACATCACAATCGACAACATTTGTTCACAGATAATTTGATTAAAAAAGCTAACTTTGGCGAGTTGTTTCTCATGATTTGAAAAAATATCGATATTCAACGATCCAATTTGAAATTTTTTGACGATTTTTCAGACAGATAAATGTGAAAAATCTATATGTAATGTAATAACTCTTAGCTAATTTATAAATTGCTTCTTTTGAAAAATAGAATAAAAGCGTAGAGCAGTAATCAAAATACGGGAGGATAAAGGACTTAAAAAACTGGACCTTTACTGAAGTAGCAAGATTGAATATTCTTTTGATAGAAAATAATTTTCTATTTATCTGCAGTGATAAATTAGATGCATATTTAGTAAAATTAAGATCTTGATCAATTATGAAACCTAATAAACAGAGTTCCTTCACAACTAAGATATCTTCATCACCTAGTTTAATCTTTTCTGGATTCAATTTTTTCTTATTTTCAAAGATCATACAAAAAGTTTTTGACCAGTTTATATCAATTCTATTAAAAATACACCATTCATTTAAACTTTTCGTTATAACATTTAATTTTATCAACGCGGTCTCAAGATCTAAATGAGAGATACTTATTGTTGTATCATCTGCAAACATTTTGATACTTGAATTTTTAAGTAAAAATGGAAGATCATTAACATTAAAATTTTTTTGCGTATTTATTAACCACCTTTTCTAGATTTCCTCTCTAGTTAAGTAAGTTAAACATAAAAAAAGTAGTCAGACCATCTGCAAAAGAGAAGTAGTTCTTTTCCAAACTTAAGTCAAAAAATTTGATTTTTTTCATGTAAGGTCTCATCAGGCAATTACCCTTTGAAGATATTATTGTAGCTATTAGATTAATATTTTGCCTATTTTGTGGCCAGTTGGGCACATATCATGTTACTTGTGACTTTATTTCGATTTACGGCCAAATTTTTTTTCGACTGTTCTCCTAATTCACCTAATGTGACCATAAAAAAAGAAATTTTAAAATTTTTTTTTTATAATTTTATTATTTTCGTGAACATTTATAAAATTTATGTAAAATATACTATTTATTCATTTTTGAGATGTGTTGCTTGGCACTACGTTCATTTTTCATTAATCTACTGTACTCGGCATAAGTTATTGGTTTTGTATGTTTTGTACTTGTTAATAATTTATTGAACAATTTAGAGCTAATAAAAAAAAAAGTTAAAGCAAAATAAATGAGTTAGATTTGGATGAAGATTACTAAAACATAAATAAGGTGAAAATTAAAAATTAGAATATAAACTTTTTTAGGATAATTTGAAAAAATCAAAAGGTGAAAAAAAACATAAAAAATGTTCTCATTTCTAAAATCTGTTAATAAAACATATAAAAAAAATGTTTTTTTTTTTTAAAAGTTTACTAAAACATAAATAATATATAAATCAGATGACTACAACATAAATAAATTTTAGAAATTATTTTTTGAATTTTTTTGTTTAATTGTTAAAAAATGAGGAAAAAATAGATTGGATATTTTTGGAAAATTTGTTGAAACTTGAATTCGTTTTCAAAAGATATCCAAAAGCAACCTCAACCCATGGTAACACTAACCGATGCTCTATTTGCGCTAACAATGTAGATGATCACAAAATGAAGGTTTTGTATCCATTTTGTCGATGATCAAAAGACTGCCAGGCGCGTTTTCTCATCAATAAATGTACCATGACTTCACAGTTAGTCTTAAAGGGATAAATATTCACAGTGTTGAAGAAGGTTCGAATATTCAATTAAAAAATAAATTAAAGATTGGTATTTCGATTATTTTATTGGTTACAATAAATTTAGATTGTTTTTGTCCTAATTGTACGAATTGTAATTGTACTTATTCTTTGGATTCTGCGATATGTGTGCATTTAGTTGGATGCTGTCTGCTAGACTGAATAGATTTTCCTGGACATAATAAAAAAGGTTTGCACCAAAAAGTCTTTCTAGAAAAAAGAAAGCTGGTCCTTGGTATAACTTAGAATAAATTTAAGCTTAGTAAACTTTTTTGATTAAATTTTCAGACTCGAATTTTTTTATTTTATGTTTTAAAAATTTTTTTGTTAAAAAATTAAAAAATGACTTTATTTTTTATTCACTGCACCTAATAATATTTTTATGTTTTGATTAACTTTTTCTAAAAAATAAATTAATTTATGTGGTGATCACCATTTATTTGGTTTAGTAATCTTCATCCGTTAGATTTTGGCAGAGCGAAGTGAACTTCTGGTTAAAAGTATCATTTGTTTAGCTAAATTGATTCAGATTTCAAATAATAAATAATTAAACAAGTTTTTTTTTGCCAATGCTTTTGTATTATTACTAAAATTTTGTATTCCAAATGAGAACTAAAAGTTGTGACTAAAAAATTTACAATGCTCCTTCATATTAAAATATAAAAACAAAGATTAAAAACATTTTTAATTATTTAAAAATAGAGCCCTTTGGGGAAGACGAATTACATGTAAAAGTAAGCCACATAAATCAAACGACATAAATTAAACAAAGATAATTATTTGACATTAAAAAAATAAAAGAAATTAGTTTTGTATTATTGTACAATTTGTTCTTTGTATCCCAATTTGTACACAAGCAGTCAATTGTCGCCGAATGAATCGTTCTCATCAAAAAGTGATATAAGTCTGTCCGACACGGACACACTAAACGAGTCGGATACACAATTGGAAAGCTACATGACAAACTTTGCCGATGGCCTGGAGACTAGTTCTGAAGGATTGTGCGATCACATACGAGAAATTTTCAACCTTAAACGAAAAGTGTTCAACGAATATCAGGTCAAAGCAATGAAACGACTTTTATCCATAAAATCTCATCCACAAGTTTCATTCAGAAACTAAAATTGAGAATTTAACTGAATTTTTTTTTAAAGGTCTTGAAAGAAGAGCTACTAGTTCAAAAGCACGTGATCGAACATGATTTGCACCCGTGCTATAGAAAAGAAAATTTTCAATCCGAATTGTGTTACGATATGTGGAAAAGTAAAAAACTTGAAGAACTTGAAGCAATGTTGAGCAAATTTGAACATGTCAATTCTGATGATGAAAAATTACGAAAAGAAAAATTGGACAAATTTATACAAAAATTGACATATTTTCCTCTACTTTACGAAAAACTTGTTCAGCAAATATTCAAAAATTTGAAAAATAACCGCGCTTTTCGCCTCACAAGCAATTCAAAGCGTCTACTAAAAGAATTTCAGCTAAGATTTTGTATTGTAATTAAAATTAATTTATCAAATTTTTCTCTAAAACTAACATTAAATTTTATTTTAAAAGGACACATTTCAGTGTTTTGTCATTGAAATAAAATGCTTTATCAAATACTTTCAAAGCAATATTGACTTATTTGAAATTCTCATCGCTTATTTTCGTAATTTGTATATTTTTTTAAAATCAAATCAAGTACCAAATGAGCCACAAAAGTATCCTGTTTTGGTCTCTAACGTAAGTTTTTTTTTTTTCAAAACAAACCAAAACAAAACTGTAAATTCAAAACTTAAAAAAAAAACTAAACTGTTTTTGTTAAAAAAAAAAAACAAAAACAAAATTTGATTAATTACATCATTTTTGTCTGAATATTTGAACCCTATTCTTCCATTAAAAATACATTTATTTAACGCACTTCATTAAATAAAAAGTTAGTTTGGCAATCAAAGTTTTTCTTTTATTCGAAAATAATTTAGTCTAAAAAAGTGTGATTTTAAATAAAAGAAATTTGTCCTTTTTTTTTTTCTTCTATTGAAAACAAGAAAATACATGTTTTATAAAATTTAATTATTTTTAGTATCTTGTTTTAAATTTTTACGAGGGGATATAATTCATAAAGCTTAATCTAAATTTTTTACACGTTAAATGAGATTTTTGGCTTATTACTTTCTTCAAGTTTGATGAATTCACTATAAAGGAGCTGAAAGAAAATCTTAAGGTCATGGGAAAAATCCTAAATTATTTTACTGAATCAATAAAAAAATATTTTCAAAATAAACGTTCAATGTTAAACAACATCGTATTTCTTTGCTGCAGTTCTCTGATTAGCTTTACTCAATTTCAATTTTACACATGCTCCTACCAGATAGTGATCACTGTGTATATGTCGTATGAAACACCTCCATCAATTCATGATCATTGTAGGATCAATTTAATTTAAAGTTTTCTTACCTGGTGATCTCCATGAAAATGTTTTTTAAATAGTAATGCTCATCTTACTGTAAATTTTTAACAAAAAGATATGTGAAAAGAAAATTAAAACAAAAATTAATTTTGAATTAAAGTTTATTATTAATAAAAATAACATATTAGAAAAAAATTAATTTTATAAAATTCTACGTTTCCAAAATAAAATTTAAAATAACATGTAATAAAATTAAAATAAAAGCTTTCAGCTAGCGAACACTTTAGCTTTCGTCTGGCTATATATACTGGTATCTTGAATTTGGTTATATTTTATACGATTGTATAGAAATAACACACTTGAGGCGATAATTGATCAAGTTAGATTTCGGATTGAGCTTACTGTCTCATTTGGATAGCATACCTTAACCGTTTTGATTCCATTTTTTATATTACTGTCTTTATGTTTTACTTTAGATATTTGTTCAGCTTAGAGTCCTTTGATTTTAGTTGTGTTAAAAAAATTTTTTAGAGTTTGGTATTAATGTTGGTTGACATGAAGGAAAACCGACAATAAAAAAGTGCTTCCACATATTACAAGGCCTTTGTCAGATTTTATTTGATAAGAAGTGTAAATTTATGCAACTTCTCTGTTTTCAAATTAATTTACTTATAAATCCTTGAATGCTTATTTTTTTTTACACATTTGATCTTAAATAGTAAGATTATTTTATTTTTAGTTAATGGACATGATTGAACTACTTGAAAACACCAATACTAATATTGTAAATATACTAAGAGACTTGATGTTATTCAGCCCAGATCCAAACTCGTATAAAATAAGTAAATTTAAAAAAATCAGCTTGTATCTAAAATCAAGTTTTTAAAATTAAGGTTGTCTTTTTAAATTAATGGAACAATTGGCCACACTGAACGAATTTCTAAACCGAACATCTTCAATTTCCATTATAGACTCAATAAAAATTCATATAAAAGTTATTTTTTGTCAGCTAAAAAAAAAAATGTTTTTTTTTAAATTAATTTAATTTAAGATTGGCATTGAAAGTTTGTATAGCAAAACCAGGAGTAGACTTGTCGAAAGCGAGATCGAACCACGGTTCAACTCGAGCACAGTCTATTCATTGGTCATATTTTGTCGAGAACAAATTTCCTATTACAAAAAAATTCTTTTACAAAAGTGTCTAAAGTAAATTTTAAAGTTAGAAATGAAAAAAAAATATTTTTTTTTTCTTTAATGAATAAAGAAACACTGATGTTTTTTACCTTGTTGTTGATGTTCTTTACGAAAATTTAATGAAAGATGTACGACAACTATTCGAAGAGCACATGGAAGATTTGAATGATGTGAAACTAAATTTCTAAGATTTGAATTTTTAAGATTAGAATTTTATTTAGAAATGTGTGCTTAATATGAACCTGCTGGCATTGGGCTACCGATTAAAACAGCTAGATGACGAATATGCAGACAATAGACAAAGCTGGCGTAGTCTAATACTTCCCCATTTGCACAATTGGATAATGGCAATTGGCAAAATAAGCTCTCAAATGATTTTCAAATATTTCATTCCCAAAGAAACAGTTGGTTTTTTAATTTTTTTTTTCAAGTTAAAAAAAAATAATTTTTCTTTTTTTTTTTAAGTTTGAAGAAATTGACTTCAGAACTGACAACTATGATTCAGATTTTTTGATCAACTTACAAGACCTGGTCGATTCAACTGCTTATAATTTTTTTAATCAAGTAAAATCTTTTCAATCTGAGCCAGAACTGAGTATTTCAATTCGGACTCTGGTGTCCGATGACGGCAATAGATCGGCTTTTAAGCCCTATTCAAAAAGTTTCGTGTCAACTTCCACTAATGTTGGTCCAAATAAATTATTTTTTTGAACTTAAAAAAATATTTTTTTTTCAAGACATCTTTAAAGTCCTTTTCTGTTTCAACAAATAGTCAAAGCAAATATTTTAGATCAGATTATATTAGTAGTATCAATACACCCAAATCTTCCATTGATTCGATTCAGACAAATTTTAGCCGAGCACTTGAAGCTAATTCAATGCAAAATGTGTTGGAAAAAGACAGACTATTTTGTTCGGCTTCTCTGGTTGATTTGACCATTTTACTATTCAGATATGAGCAAACGTGTGAATATTTGCTAGATTTGTTCGTTCCATCCAGTTTAATCAAAAGCAACAAGACAATTTTTCACTCTAAATTCAAGTGTGTAAACAGCATTTATCAAGTAATGTGACTTTTTCTTCATTAGAATAAACTAATTTATTTTTAAAAGGAAATGTTTCGTTTTATTGATGTCTATGCCAGTAATATGCTAGCTTTGGATTTGTGCGCTGTCAATAAAAAATTTTTAGGAAAATTTTTTGGAAACCAAGTTGAAAAAAATTTAATTTTCTTATTTTTTTTTTAAATTTTTTTCGTTTAGGTAGAAAAAGAGGTGACTAGCGGTAAAATGGACAGTTTTATATGGGGTTGTAGACACAAACTCAAAAATTCAAAGTACACATGCACTCATTATATTAATAAAAATTCAAAATCAAACTTTTTGGACAAGTACGAGCCTGTTAATCAAGAGGTAAAATAGATTTTTTTTTTCATTTTTATTTTATCCCTCAGATAAAAATAGTAAATGAAATTAGGCTTATTTTCATATAACACCAAATAAGACAACGTCTGTCAGAATTGAAAAAAAGACAAGTGAATCCCACATTTCTGGGTATAATGCTTGACCCTAAAATCACTTACAAACCACACTTGGAACAATTAAAAAAGAAGCTTATTCCTAAAACTAACCTACTTAGACGATTAAAAAATTTTAAGTGGGCATATTCCTTATTCTTAAACGTTCAGTTTAGATCCCTTTTTGAATACTGTTTTGTGATAACTAATGTGAGCACTTAACGAATCAAGTCAATCATTCAGAAAATTCAAAAAAAAAAATTCAAAAAACTATTAAGTATTTTCCAATTAAAACTTCTATTCGGACGATACATAGAATACTTAAGCTTGATATGATTGAATAGAGGACTAATCACCTTTTCGTCAAATTCCTAGAAGCTGAGTCAAAACAAGAATTGCTAGCGAGAGAAATCCACAGATACGAGCAAACTGCTTTCAACTAATAAATAAATCGCTACATAACACCAAACGAGTTATTTCAAGAAATAAGACAACAGAAATCAGCATATTAAAGTTTATGATCAAAATTTTATGATCATGATCAAATATAATTTTTTATAAAATTTCTAAGAAGTTTTTTAAAATGAAAAATTAAATGCAGAAAAATGTTTTCATGTTTAGCATAACATGTTAAACGATATCCATCTATTGTGCATAATTCTGCATTCAGAAATCTTTTGCAGAAACTTGCAGACATAAAAAATTAAGTTGAGCATTGAATGTTTACTTTTAAAACATGCTTCTGCAATAAATTTTTTACTCAAAAATATTTTAAAATCTTTTTTCAATGATAACTCTTGAACATGATCATTTTAATTTGATCATAAACTTCAATTTGCCCAGAAATCACGAATATATATATTTATTAATTTATTAAATAAAAAAATAAAAGATAAGTGATTTTTTTGGTAAACGATAAAAATAGAGAAATAAATTTTTAGAGAATAGCTAAATTAGAGAAAAATTTATAGAGAAAAAAATTTACCGAAAAAAAATTACAAAATTTTTATTGAAAAAAAAATAGAAAAAGTCTGATAAACTAATTAATTAATTATTATTCCATCAATAAAATTGAAAATCCAGTAAGGAACAACTCTAAATTTTCTGTTTTATATTCATTAACTTGGCGCTTTATTTTATCTTCTTTTTTTTTGCTTTACTGCTTGTTGACTTTAATTGATTACCTGAAAATAATAACAACAAATCTGATTCCATATTACTTTGCTCTAAATGGAAAAATTCAACTACTTTATTAACTAAAATCATTTACATTGTTTGTTTACATTTTTAGTTTAATTTAAACAAGATGAATAAAAAAGCTATTTATTTATTTTAAAAATATTGTCTTTGCTTTTCTCTATATTTTTTTCCCAAATTTTTTTTTCTCTTTTATACAAATTCTCTAATTTTCTTTTCTCTATTTTGATAGTTCATCGATTTTTTGCTGCTCATTTGGCTTTGAGCTGTAATTGAATGTGACAGGATTGTAATTTTAAGACAGTATATTTTCTGCTAATTTGTGTATTCAGTTAGATCAAAGTTGAAAAAAAAATCTGCATTGAAAAGACAACCCATTCATGTCAGACATTAATTAGACAGAAACAAGCCAAGTTTTTCAGTTTTTGATTGTGAAAAAGTTAAGAAACGAGTTAAGCATTCTAACAGTCTTCTAATATTGTGTTGTGTCTCATGTTGACAACATATTTCTTGGTTTGAAAAATGCATTTCTTGTCTTCATTAAATTCTACCATCTAGCAGTTGGCCTGTAGAAAAAAATTTAAATTTTATTAAATGTAATTATAGTTTTTGTTCTAAGATGTGTGTTCGTTTGAACAATATGCTTCAGCTAAATGTGCTCCATGAATATATTTATACAAGTTTTAACAAACAGACATCTAGGTTTTACAACAATTTGATTAAAATGAGTGATCGAAATACTGTGAACGTATTTCAGCAATTTAAACTAGAAATATACTCACTTAAGTTGACAAGCAAAACTCTGAAAAACAAAATTGACAAAATATGCCATGGTCTCATGCTACTCCTGGTCTATAAAGTAAAATTTGAAAACCTTTGCTTTAAAAAATAATTTTTTTTTTAACAAGTTTAATTTGTTTTGTAAACAAGCAATTTTTTCAATTCGATCAGATCACCACTATTCCCAATCTTCGATAAACACTCGTATTAAACCATTGACAGATTATTTAACTGAAAATTTTAATATGCTCAAACAAAAACTTAATGCAAAAATATTCTTGAAACTTGTTAAAAATTTGTGGAATTGTTTCTATGAAGTAAATGATTAACTTTTATTTAATTTATTTTCTATATTCAATTTTTAAAAAAGCAAAAATAAAATTTTTTTTTCTGACTAGCTAGCAAGTATTGACTCTTTTAAAAAATAACGGAAAATAATAAAAAACAATCATTGAAGCTATAATTTCCAAATTATTTTCGAAGCTTTATTGGGTCTATAGTAGTATGTGATCGGTAGATAATTTAATTTTTTTTTTCTGATAAAAATTTTTTCCCTCTTAAAACAAAAAGTTTTTTTTCTAAAGCCTAAATTTTATTTCGATCACATAAATTTTTTGGTTAGAAAATTTTGGTCACATATTTCATCACTTAATCTGATCACTTAATTGGTGATCAGGGTCGATCACGATCAGACCCGCCTATATTCAATCGCTTAGAAAGTTAATTGTTTGCCTTTTTTTTACTTAAAATAATTTTTCTTTGATCTTTAACTTCGTTGACTTTTTTTATTCCACACATAGCTGATGAAAGAAAAAATAGCATTCCTTAAAAAACTTGGTAATAACGAAATAACAAGGAAAATACTAAAAGAAATAGATGGATCCGAGCGAAAAAAATTAATTAAAAAATTTAGCCTTAAGAAAGCAACTGAGTTTTTAAAATTGTGATCAGCTGGATTGCAATGTTTTAATCCCACTACTCAACCAAAAAATTAAAGAAATGTCGAAGAGAGTGAACAATGGAATTAGTGACTTAATTAGATTGCCTTGATAAAAATGAAAATGAAATATAGAGAAAAATACCTATAGAATTAATGTCTTAGTGTTAATTTCTTGTTGGTATTTGATTTCTTAGTATTAAAATGTTTTGGCACTAATTTCTTAATTTTCTGCATTGTTATAAAAATTAGATGGTTCTGTAAAATTCAATTAAAAGAACAGAACAAAAAGCTAAAAACTCTAATAACTTTTTTTCTAGAAGTTAAAAATTGGTTCTGCAGAATAAAAGTTTAATGTATTTGAGTCTGGTGCATTTTGCAGAGAGTTTGTACATTATTAGCTGACTTTGACAGTTGATGCAATTATGTACCATAATAATATAATCGAAATCACTGAGGCTTGGCGAGCTTGTTCTGTCCTCTTCTGACCTCTCTCCATTTGCCTCTGTTCATCGCTAGGACTTTGATTTTGCATTTATATATATTTTAAAAAATAGCTCTTTTTTGTTCTTAAATTATTATATTTATTTAGACTTTTGTTGATTTGATAAACAAATTTGAAGAGGAAAGTTCCAAAAAGCCTCAAGAGGAAGCTGCCAATTATCTAAAAATTGTCGAGGTGTTCTTTTTTATTTAAGCCAGATTAATTTTTTGTTTTAATTAAATTTTTTTAAGTTTAGATTTTAACAGCCAAGTTCAAGGAATTTATTCCGAATCACAAATTTTTAGAGTCAAAAATGGTTCAAAATTTTATCTAAAAGAAAAATAAAATTAACAAAAAAAATTTATTTTTAGAAAAAAATTGTCATAACGCTGAATTTATATGCACAAAACACAACTAGTCTGATACTTTTGCACTATAAGCTTTTCAATTTTGTAATCTTTGATTGAAAATAATCTCTGAGAGTTTAATTTTGGTATATTTTCTAGAACTATCAAACTAAAGAGAACATTGAATTCGACCGAATACATTTGGTTAAAATGGGCAGAAAATTGAGCAGAAAATTCAGTGGAAAATATTTAATAAAATATTTGAAAAAAAATCCTCCCAACCAAGTACAATCGAAGCTGATTAGCAAAGACTATTTGATAAACTATTCACAAAGATTGCTAGAGAGCGGCTTCTTAAAATCAGTTGAATATGAAAGTAGATTTTTTTCTCTTTCTAATTAGTGAATTAAAATAATTTAATTATTTTTTTTAAAAAAAGAATCTTTTTCAAAAAATTCAAAAAAAAGTGCCAACTCGTCAAATGATGATCAAAGTTTAGTTTTGAAAGATTTTTGTAGTGAGAATATATTTTTAGCTACTTTTAACAATTATTATATTGTGGTGCGTGAGAGAATTGATAAATTAAGTGAAAATTTGCTTTACAAAAATGCAGTCATAAATCAAGAAATTGATGTTTTGTTTCATGATTTGAAACAAAATCTAAATGATAGTGTTTATATGAAAGAGTCCCAAGAATTGTTTGATAAATGTTTGAAAAATTCAATTATTGATTATGATTTTATTATTAGGATATTGTGGCATAGAATTTATGAGGAGCCATTGGTAATGAAGTTTATTAGTATGCGTCATTCTAATTTTGCCAACAATAATTTCCTCAAAAAAATGCTACCCAAAAATGAAATTAATGAATCTTTTGAATTTGAATATGCCATCATGCATTTAATCTAGCACATTTTAATTTTAAAATAACAAATTCAATAAATTTTATCTATTATGAACTAATAAAATATTTTCATTCAAAAAATCTTGCTTTTTTATTATTAAATTAAAATAAATTTTTAATTATTTGGAATTTGATATATGAATTTCATTTTTAAATTTAATATAAAATGCTAGTTTACCAATACTTTTGAAATAGATTCAATAAATACTTCACAAAAAATTATTTTTAATTTTAAATTTTAAAATTGATCTCATCAATAAGTTAAGAAAATATTTTTCAAAAATTATTTAATTCTTAAATTTACATAGCATGTTAACCGTGTTACATTAAGACTTTTTAGATTAAATTTAAGATTAATTATAAAATCAAACGATTAACTGTTTGAATTGATAGTTTAAATTGATCATCAACTTCCAGATGCCTAAATTGATTATTTTAGATGGACCATAACTATTATTTTGATGAGCGGCTTGGGACCCCTGCTTTTATTGGATATTAATCGCTAAAGTGACCATTTACATTTACTGTAAAATATCTTGAATCAAGAAATGATTTAATCCAGAAAATAAGATAGGGATAAAGTTTTATCTTGATAAATTTTATTCAAAGCTATATTTTCTCTTCAAGTCTGATTTTTTTAGCAAGATTTTTTGCAGGTCTTTTTGCATTAGGGCTGAAAAGAGGGATTTAATCCACTCTGAATTGTCCCGGGCTGTAAAGTGCCAAAATTATTAAATTTTTTTTTTTTACTTTTTGCAGCCTATTCTCGATTAATTTAAACAATTGCTTAGATTAGTTTATTGTTTGCGTTTTTTTTATTATAATGTTAGAGTATTTAGATCCCAAAATTTTATGGTTTCTTCAGAACTACCACTTGCATTGTATTTCTAAAAAAGAGCCTCTAAGATCAAAAGAGAAGTTTTATTTCACTCATATTATATTAAAAAGAGTTAAAGATTTAATCAAGAAAATCAGCATTAAAATTATTATTACAAAGTGAAAAAAATCCAAGTCAATCAATAGACATTCTTTATGTTAGATTCGATGAACATTCTTTAAGATAAATTACAAATTCTAACAAAAGATTTTCAAGAATGGGCAAAACTGGGCAAATTTAGACAAGTTTTAAAATTGACCAATAGAAATCATTCTAAAAGGGTATAAATAGAAGTGTTTTCGAAGTGTTACCATTTCATTTTTCATTTAAAAAAAAAATTTCATTTTCAAAAAAAAAAAGTTAAAAAGAAAAAGAGATAATAGAAAAAAAAGAAGGAACAAGATAAAAAAAATATTAACTCTGCCG
>PJRA01000485.1:39774-58028 GCA_016987375.1 Brachionus koreanus
TTAATTAAATATTAAATAATTTATCTTTGTTTCACTTCCGCTTTTTAAATTAAAAAGAAAAATAAAATAATTGAGTAAATATTTTTAGATGAATTTTATATCACATTGAATTAAAACGCATGCTTAATCGTAAAACAGAGTTTATTCTAGCAAAGAAAAAGAAAATAACCGTTACAACAGTTTATATTAGCCTTATTAATATTTAAAAATTCTTTTTTACTTATTCACTCCTTGTGGGGCATACCTACGGGGAGGTTACAAGCACAAAATTGGAATATTGACTGCAAAACACAGATGTAAAATAGGACCTTCTTGTATTCTGGATCTGAAAACACAAGACTACACGGCATAGGTATAATGCTTTCAAAAAAAGCATTAGATGCCATGATGGAATGGGAACCAATAAATGAAAGATTGATTCGAACACGGCTAAAAAGGCAGAATTGCAATACTTCCATCTTACTATGCTACGAGAACGAACTGTGCTATTTCCTCGCAATTAGGTTCGTTAGGAAAAATCTATATTTTACGAACAGCTACAACGAACTTTAGATTAAGTGCCTCGGCATGACCTCATAATTGTGATGGGTGATATGAACGCGAAAGTTGAAAATGATAACTATGGGTTTAAGAAATGCATGAGCTTTTATGGAGAAAAGAAAAAAAAAAAAGAAAATAAAATTATTTAGATTATGTTTTTAAATTTCAATGATTCATAAATATTTATGACCGATTAATTTACAAAATAGTTAGTTTTATTTCACTTTTTTACTCTTAATGACCTTTTTAAGTTACAACTTCTGGATATAAATTAGAGTTATTAGAGTAATTAGTCTAAAAAAGGAGAGATTTTTAATTTACTAATAAACTTTTATTGAACACAATCTGGTTTTTTGTCTTCTTTTTTCTTTATCTCTTAAGTATTTAGCAGCGACAAAATCCGAACACAGATAAATAAATTAGTCTGAGACTAATTTTAAAATATGCTACTTATAAGTTTGGTAAAATGAGTGAAATAGACACAAAAATCGAGAATATAAAAAATGTGTAATAAAATTAAAGCTTTTAATCTTTAGCCTACTATCTGAATAATGTAGTTACAGCTTACAGAGTTACTGTAGTGGAATTAAAAGATATTGCAGAGGCATTGATTCCACTAACACAAGGAAAACAAAATGCAGAGAATGCATTAGTAGTTTTGAAAGCAATGTTAACAAAATAAAACAAATTAAACTGTGCTCTATACTGACGTGGATAGGCATATAAATGATGCATTCATAGAAACTAACTAACTTCGTAAAAGGATTCAGGCTAAATCTCCTAGACATTTTCCGAATGCATCAGCAGAAAGTGAATGCCTGTTTCAATCATGAAACAAAAGATGAATGAGAAAATTGTATTTAATAGCAAACAATTTAGCACTTGGCTGTACTAAGCCACTTTAAAACTTTAGCTAGTAAATGTATTCTTTCTTTACCCCAGTATAAAACATTAGTCTTTATTTTACAAAGTTTTATGTTTTAGATTTTTTGGTTTAATAAAAAAGATTTTTTTTCTCTCAAAAGGTATTTAAGTAATTTTGATTATTATTATTTGAGTTATGGCTCACAAAGTATTTCAGTCTGTGACTTAAAAGAAAATAAAAATTATATATATTTGCTAGAAATTGCTAATAAGTTGTCAAGAGATGCCCAGCAAGTCATAATTTATTGAAAACAAATAAATTAAAAATAGTCTATGAATTCTTATGTCCTTTCAAAAAAAAATTAGTTCTTTTATTTAAAATAAATATATTGCTACATTTAGAAAAAAAAATTTAAAATTAAATTTACTTGTGCAGCAAATATACAGCTTTTATCAATGACAACTAAATAAGTATATAAAAAAATTCTAAAAATTTTTGTCTAGTTTGTTAAAACAAATGAAAATTCATCTTTTTTTTCAATTTCACAAAAATGAATATGTCAAGTTAATACTAATTCCAGCGGTTAATATTTAAACGTTTTATTGAATAAGAATTATTAATTTGAGAAATAAATCTAATTGTTACAAAGCCTTTAAATTAAATTAAAAGACAAGATTTTAAATTTAATTTGCAGTCTAATTTTATTTCTATACAATAAAACAAAATAAAAACAATAAAATATAATTTTGAATAAAAATTTTTTTTTAATATTTTTAAACTTACTCTCTTCTTCAAATTAATATAAAATCCATGATTGCAAAACTTGTACCCTGAAATAATTAATAGAATTCAGAAGTTAGTAGAGTATTTTAATAGAAAGAAAAAGGTATGTTGCTTTTAATTCAAAATTTCTAAGGCTTTTTACAGAGTTTAGCATGATAGACTCTAAATTAAGTTACAAGATATTCAAAATTCAGCAGTCCGTTCTATTCCAAGACAAAAATTTGATACTTTCTCCAACATAATGAATCACGAGACATTTAATAAACTTAGACTACTAACAGTGAGTCATTCTGGTTTGGCTGGCTGGCAGACTAGTAAAATAATTTAAGAAAGGTTTCGTATCAAGACATATTGAATATCCTATTCCATTGTTTAATTGCTACCTTAATATTTCCTTTCTTTTTTCCTGAGCCATCAGATATTTAAACATATATATTTTCATTAAATCTATTTTATATGTATATGTTCCTATAATAATAATAATAGTTAATATTTTACGGCCAATTTTATTTAACTAAATTAACAAAACAGGAAGACTAACTTAGTCCGGCTATAGTAGACTTTATATTTAAATTTCTACCTTCATTATCTAGCATTAAAGACTACAAGTAATAGCTTAATTAGTGGGAGTATCAGAGAAATTTGCGGCAACCACAAGAAAAAATTATGATAACTATGGGACCACAAAGGAATAAAAAAACCTGCAAGACCAAAAGAGCTCACTTATTATGATAATTAATAAATAAAAATAAAGAAATATTCTTTTATACTTTAGATAATTGACACATAATTTCTTTGTTTTGAAAAATATGTGTGTGTGTGTGTGTGTTTGCCAAACTTTAGTGTAATACTAAATATTTAAAAAAACTAATTGAATCATATAAACCTATTTTTATCAGTAATTGGACTCTTTTTAAGAAATTATAGATAAAATTTGTGTCAACTAGTTTCTATTGAATTATGTGCATTTTGAATATTGATGCAAAGCATGTCTGTGTTGAAGAATATTTGACTAAGATGCTTTGTTCGCTGCTAATCAAGACAGAAAATAGCTAATTCAATTAGTGGATGAAAGTGACCCAAAGACATTATATTTTGGATCTAGAAATATTTACACTGAAAAATAAGAGACTAGACGATTTAGTCAAACTAGTCCATGCTGAGGATTTGAAAAAGCAAAAATTTTGAACTAGATAGACGAAAGCGATGCTAATTACACAAACAAGTATTTTATGGCACTTTCTCTCAGCTATTACAAATTGTGCATAGCTACTTGGTTTGTTAACATCAAACCAATATTCGCTAGTGAAATTGAGAAAAAATAAATTTTTAGTTTAGAATTTTCTTCTAGGCTTTCAAACAATCCGTTGACAAAAGGCTTTAGCAGATTAATAGCAAAGCGTATTCAATAACAAATGCTTTCCTTGAATTATAATTCAAGTTTATGCAATCATTCGCTTTAATTACACCATCAACAACAAAAAAAACTAAATCTACAAATTACCATTGCTAAATATAAAGCCTAAATAAACAAATGAGCGGTTCTTTGATCCTGCCATTTTGATACTGATCTCTAATCAATACTGATCTAAAATACTGGAAAATAAAAAAAAATTTATTTTTTTCTTTCAATTAAAAAATAATAAAAATGAATTTTTATCTAAATTTTATTTTGGTCATTTTAAAACCTAGCAAATTAATATTTTTTATTTAGATTACTATTTGAAAAATTTGAACAATTCCTCTTTAGAAATAAATTAGTTGAGAATAAAATAACAGTTGATTTAAAAAAGCCGCCAGGGTAAACAGGTTTAGCTATTCGGTTTTAAAATTAATTTTAAATATCCAACACTCCTTGTTAGAAGTCCTTAGCTAAATGCTTATTAATTTTGTTTCAAAAGGCAACCTTTGCCAAATAAAACAAATAGAAAATTATCCTAAAAGCCAATTTATAACCTTTGTAAAAGCTCTAGAATTAACCACTTAAATCTTAAATTAAATTTTCATTAAAAACAACAACGACCAATACCTATTTTAAAACCTAGTTTTTTTTTTTCTTTCTAAAGCTTTTAAAATTTTAAATTTACTCCCAATTGATAACACAATTTTCACTAATCTTAAAATTAAATTGTTAAATATTAGAGCTTTTCAGTTGTTTAGTTTAAAGTTTAAAAATACAGCATCGTATACTCCAATAGAAAAATAAATTATTTCTTTTAGAAAAAAAAAACACATTGAAAAAGTCAATAAATTTTAGAATCTAATTTAAATATTTATTTAAATTACAAAAAAAAAAGAGAGAGAGAGAGTGAGAATAGTTAAATAAGAATTAGAGAAATCAAATAAATGCGACTGATATTATGTGCATAGAAGCTTTTTGAAATTTTGGCAAACAAAGCGAAAATCTTTTTTTTTTTTTGCTTATAATCTGAAACGATTTTAGTCCTGGAGCTATTCAAATTGTCATTCATTTTATAATTGAAATTTAATCTGTGCCATTTTCGACATGACCTTATTTCTGACCTTTTTTTTTTTCAGAAAAAAAAATTTCAAATTAACTTTTCAGATTTTCATTCTTTTTAAAAAGGTAATATTTTAATGAATGCTTAAAATATTTGGGTGAGACAAAAAATGTTACCTTTCTTAATTTATCTATAAAAAAGAAGCAATAGTTAGCTAAGATTCAAAATCTAAACCACTTTGTTCTTTAGTCTTTTGTCATCATTCATCATTTTGCTTTTATACAGTGGTCCTTGCTAAAGTGAAACGTTCCATTCCTGAAAGAGAAACGGAATGGAGACGCGTTCTCAAATTCCATTCCTATTCCCAAAATAAAAATTTCTAGTTTTAAATTTTGTGAACGAGTTTTATTTTTATTTAAAAAAATAGTTGTGAATAATTGAGGCGGAGCCTTGGTCTATTGGAATGAAGATTTAGTTCTTCCTTCAGCAAGATGATCAAGTTTTGTAACCATGAAAATAGTGTTAAATGTTATTGAATTTCTTAAACCAATCGTTATGGATTTAACTCACAAAGATTTAACATATTCACAAAGATATCATAAACAAGATCAAGGAACAAAATCTAAACCACAAGCTTACAAATTGGATAATAAATTTTTTAGACGGACGGTCCTTTTCAGTTAAATTCAAGTCAAAAACATCACAAAACCAAACCATCACATGTGAAGTGCCTCAAGGAAGCTGTCTCTCTCCAACTCTTTTTATTTTATACTTTAGTGACATTCTAAAATCTTTACCAAAAGATGTTAAATAGTGTCTATTTGCAGACGACTTATGTATTTGATCCACAAAAAAATCACTAATAGAACTAAGCAAGGTACTACAAAACGCGGTTGATCCCATTAAACTATTTTGCGGGGACAAAGAATTTGTAATAAATAAAGATAAAACAAATTATACTGTTTTTATCAGGGGCGGTCAACGAAACAAATATCTTACTAAATACAATCTAAGACTATCAATAGATGAGAAAGAAATTCCGCTTGGAGCTAACCCGACTTTTCTAGGAATTAAAATGGATCCTAAACTTAACTACAAGAAACACTTAGACATGATCAAAAAAAAGACGGCAATAAAGAAAAATACTATAAACAAAATTAAAAAAACCAAATGGAAAAACACAACAACACTGAGCCTCTTAATCTACAAATCTATGATAAGATCAATTTACGATTATTGCTTCATCATTGCACAAGGTGGATGCCAGAAAATCAACGAACAACTCCAATTACAACAGAACAAAAACTTACGAGCAATTAAACACTTCAAATCCAAAACTAGAATAGAAAAAATGCACAAAGACCTAAACATCGAGCAACTTAAACCACGTTTTGAAAAAATGCTTAAAAAATTTGCAATCAAAAAGAATGAAGACTCATTAATCAATGCAGAAATTAGAGAATACAAAAAATCTAAACAACTGAGTACAAATCAAAAATTCCAAACACCATTTGACAGCATCATAAGGATTAGACAATCAATCCATACCGAAATAAACTAAATTTTTTTAGAATGTGAATTAAAAATTTGTATGTTTTATGTGACAAAAGCGTAAATTCAAGGGGGCTGAAAAGAAGGCTTTTGCCGTTCGGGCAAGTCCCGGCAAATTCCCAAATTTATTTTTCTAATAAATAATTATGGATTTAACTGTCCATAATAAGACTAAGAAGCTAGATGAGTTTTATTCAATTATTACTCTTTACATTTTGATATGTGGAGTGACACGTAGCACATTGTGATGATATAATGATTCCACAATATTCGTTATAGTTTTTAATTATTTACATATTTATTTCAATTTTATCTTTCTAAAGGTTTTAAACATTTGTTGGTTATTTGTGGAATGACACGTAGCACATTAGGATAATATAGTGATTCCACAATATTCTTTAATGTTTTTAATTAGTTGCTTTTCTTAGTGTTTTAAACATTTGTTATTAATTTATTATTTATTTTAGAATTTTAATTAGACTTCGAAATATAAATACAAGCTTGCTTTTTAAATAAATTCATCTAAAAAGAAAAACCAACTAATATATATATACAGATCCACCTAGTACCCCCACATTTGGTAGCAGCGAATGGTTTCGATCCACCGACCTCTGAGTTATGAGCCCAGCACGCTTCCACTGCGCACTAAGAAAAGCAACTAATTAAAAACATTAAAGAATATTGTGGAATCACTATATTATCCTAATGTGCTACGTGTCACTCCACAGATATTTTCCATCAAAGCAGTGATATTCAAAGCAGATTCCATACAAGTGAAAGTGTATTTTTAAGTTTATTACATCAGAATAGTTTGGGAGGATGGGTCCAAAAATTTTTAAATAATTAGATTTTTGAACTACAACAAAACGTTAAGTTGAGAAAACAAACAAAAAGTTCAGGTATTTAGGCTCATGTGTTTCATAAAAAAAAAAACAGTCACATGGATTCAAATCTGAAGAGTTTGAAAGCCAATCTATGTTTTTAATAAATTTATAAAGATTAAATTTCTTTTATTCAATCAAATAAAGACATATAAAAGAAAAGTGGAATTTCTAAAAAAATGAATCTTACTTTTGAAAATTAAAAGAAAAAATTCGCTATGCTAATAACATCCAAGAAACCTTGCATGTTTAAAATAAAATAATGTCGAAGTATTAGCAAAGCTAAATAAATTTAAATTAAAATAAAATAAATTCTATTTTATGAATGTTTTTGATGTAAAAGATATTACTACTGCTAACTTAACCAATCTCTTGTAATTGAAAAAGTATCCATCATCCAAAACTTAATTTATCTCTTGACTGATAAACCCAAAATAAATAAATTAAAAATCGAATTAAAAAAAAATAGACAATTAATTTATTAACGGTTGATTGAACTAAAGTCTTGTGTAAAAATTGCTCATGCAAACTAAATATTGTCATTTAATATTTTATTGGGCGTAAATAAATAAATTATTTAATATCTAAATTTTTCTTTTATTTAGCTAATTGGTTTTGATTCTATTACTTCATTTGTTTGTGTATCTCACTTCTCAAATAATTCACTCTTTATTCTTAAGCATATTTATAAACTTCCTCAAATAGAAATCAAATACTTTCTTTTGAAAACTAAAATTTCAAGGCTTTTGATTTTTTTTTAAATTATAACTGAGCCATCCTAATTTGAAAAAATAATATCAGTTAAGATATTGAACTCCATGACAACGCATGATGTCGAGCCGCATGTGTCCAACCTTTGTTCAGGCAAGTGCGAATTTTGTTTTAGAGTTGCTTAAGACTTTTGGCCTTCCAATCACCCTCATAAACTTTAGATTTGAATTGGTCGTGCTTTTGGTACGTTTGCTGGATTCACTTATATTTTTATCTAACATATAATTCTGTACCATATTGGCATAATGAGATGATGCTAAGTCAGGCCAAAATACATAATTGCCATCCTGATAATATTCTTTGATCATTGGTTCAAGTCGTTTCTTAATACACTCTCTAAGGTAGAGATGTAGCTAAACCACTAGGTACAAAAAATGGTAATTTTTTTTTAACGTACTTGTTCTTTACACTCTCCGGCGTCTTGCTTACGTTACTGCTATAAAAAATATCATTCTTTGGCACAGTGGTAGTGCCAAGAGTGAAATATGATTCATCATCAATTATAATCGCATTCTGCGCTCAATCAATTTTTTCCCATTCAAAACCAGAATAGCCGACATACACAAAAATATGAAAATTGAATTGCTAGAAAATAGATACAATAAATAATTTATAAATTTCGTTCTTAGTCGTCTTACCCACAGTCAAATCCATGAAGATATGCGTAATTATAGTGTAACAAACAAAAAAATTCAAAACTCTGTTCGATTTTTTCCTTAAAATAGCACCAATTTCATAAATTCATTCTTATTTTACATTATAGAATTTTAATTCAATTTTTTTTTACTTAAAGTTTACATAATGAGTTTTTAATTCTTTTTAGGTAGATTAATTAAAAATGGTAAATTTCTTTTCTAATATTTAAAAACTTAAACGCTTAACTCAATCTAAATTAACTTTTTTTGTTATTTTGCAACATTGTGCGACATCAAGAATCGATCATGTGAGTGAAAGGAAGGACTAAGACAACTTTTTGAAATATTTTTTTTTATTTTAAATCTAGAATCAGTCTGATTTTAAATTTTGAAAAAAATTGCGAAAGGTATTGTTCATTCTAAAAAAAATTAAATGTAACTTCTGAGCCATTTTTTATTCTTGTTATATTCATAGAGAGACTTCTATAAGAGTAGACAAAGTTGAGTGAAGGGGAATTTGATTGAAATGTACAAAATAATGAATAAATGGATTAGAAAAGGTGGTAGGAAATCTGTTGAATAGAGGTTAGTAATCAAAGCATCCGTCGAGGCATTAAGAGGGGATAGCATTAGAGAGAGAGTGAAAGTTATCCGGCTAAAATTAGAAACAATTGTACTGCTACACCTCCACTCTATATGTCAGGTGTAGCAGCAAGTACACTACTAAAATAATTAATGCAAGTCAATCTTCAAATTTTTGTGAATTGCTGTAAGAATAATTTGAAAGAGTTTCCAATCGGTTATGTTTATATTATCGGTTATAATTTGGAAGATATTTGACTGTGTATAAAGTTTGACAATGACGACCAGCACTTTTGGAACTTAGCTTTTTTATGACGAAAAAAATAATCCTATTATGATCTATTAAAACTTAAATTATTTTGTTTTGAAAATTTTAGGACAATAGAACAGAACAAAATGTTAAAAATGTTGATAACGCATTTTGCACAGATATTCATTTTATCTCTTTGAGTTCTCATTTTACTGTTCCCATCCAAGTCACCTGAATTCAGTCTTGATAAATTTATTAACCAAAATACCCTGTACATAGAAACATAGCTTGAATAAATAAATTTGTTGACTAATCTAAAAATCAATTAGAAATAATTTAATTAAATTAAAGCTAAAATTTTATTTGAAATAAACATCGGCTAAAAAAAATAAAACAAAAACAAATTGATAAAAATTAAATACAAAAAGAAAAAGAAAAGTTTGTTTGTGTAACGAGATAAAAAAAAAATTAAATGATTAATTTATTACAAACAAATAAATTAAAAGCTTAAATTAAGTACATAGAAAAAAAAAAGGAATAAATAAAAACGGATTAACGAGTTTATTGCAAGTAGCGCTTGGTTTCAACTTTTATCTGATTAATTAGGGTGTTATTGTAGGCAAATCTGGTAAATCGGATATCTCTATCTCACTTGTAGTTGACTCAACATCGGGTAGAGATTCTAATTCCTGTAAAGAAGGCTCAAACGAGCCAGCACAAGAGACATTAGGCTCAGCTTTTTGTCTATCGTATTTTTTGTTTTTTTTTTGTTGTGAACTTTTTCGTCTAGTTTTCAACTTTCCATACACGGATAACGAATGGCTTTTCTCTTCGGCACTTACTTCCTTATCATCGAGCATAGTCAATCCATTCAGTTTGGCTATGACATACATTCTATAGTCATTGTGTTCGACCAAACTACCACCGTTGAAATAGGACGGCGCAGCTTTGTTATTTATCATGCTCAAATACCTCAGGTTAGGACACATCTCGACTAAATTTTGAATAAAAATCGATAAATTCTCTATTTTATTGTGATTTAGCCACAGTGTGGTCAAATTGGCCATCAACGGCAAACGTATATTCGATTGTATTTGATTTTTATCAAGTATTAGAGTTTTTAAATTGGGAAATTCGATTAGAAATTTCAAGTCGTTTAGACCAGTGAAATTGTTCTCAGTCAAGTCAATTTTGTAAATAGTTTTTTTGTCCAGCGGTGGCAGTGATTGGACTTCCAGTCGGTTCAAATTCTGAAATGCATAGCTTAGCTGGTTTCTCTCATCGCCATCCTCACTGATATTCGAATCCAATTTTCTTCAAATACAATAAAAAGAATTAATCGTTTCGAGAGGATCTCATCCAGTGGCCGAGCAATTACGTGACATACGAGTCCAATTCGGACGGTGCCCCTTGCCGCGAACTGTAAAAGTTTCGAGTTAATCAAAGCCAATCGCAGCCCGGCTGGATGCGCCCCCCTCGTCAAATGTTCTATTTAAACGTTTCATTTTAAAAAATTACGCTCTCCTTGTCTGCTTGGATTTTATGGCCAGCAACTCCAAATATCCATGTGACATACTTGATTTCTATAAATATCTAGTTAGTTTACTAAACACTAAAACCCATACGAATTTATTTATAAACATGTCATATGACATGTAGCACATATTCTCACGAGTATACATTTTATAAGATAATTGCTATTCGCTCTCTCTCTCTTATTATGTAATCGTTATTATCAAATTATAGCTTCTATAGTCTTTGATCTATTTTTCTGGCTATCTCACTTTATTTACTCATCGATAAGAAAAAAAAAATTTTTTCCTAAAATTTAATTATTTTTATAATTAAAGGTATTGGAATTCAACTTTTACTCTCATTTTACTAGTTCAGCTTTTCATGATGCGCTTTTTTATTACTGTTTGAATAGGATTTATCGCTTTTTTTTTGTTCTATTATCTTTTCTTTTTTTCTCAATGTATAAAAAATATTTGCATATAGGTTGAATTTCGTTTTCACCAAATTAAGTAAGCTCAATTTAGCTAATTTGTATTTAAATGTTTAATTAATAAACAATTTTCTTGTAATTGCATGAAATAAGCTTGAACGATTCTAATTTTTTCTGTTATTTTCTCATTTTTTTTTTTTAATTTTCTATTCTTTCTACTATTTTAATGACTCTACAAGTGACAGACTTTTTTTAACACTCAAATGAGAGGTAATTTGGACCCTTTTTTATTACTTTCTTTATTTTTTATAATTTTTTTTTCAATCATATCTAAAATCAAGTATATTAAAAAATTTTTTAGTTTTTTTTAAACAAAATAATTTTATTTTCATTGAAAAAAAGTAAAAAAACGAGTCTTCGGTATTTCAGTGTATTTGAAGATAGTGATTGACCACCACTTCATTTACTTGACAGACTTGACAGAGTATATCTGTTAGCTTTATTTTTTTTTTTATTTAAAAATATAGTTTGGGGTTAAACCCGGGCAGTTTGGAATGGATCTTAGTCCTTCCTTTCAGCCGCCTTGAAAAAAAAAATTTGTTTTTAGTAATTTTTGAAAAAATAGTAAAATCGGTAAATAATAATTAAAGTAAAAATAATAAGGATAAAAGCTACAGTATACTCTGTGTCAAGAAGATTTTTAAGTAGCTTTGTTTGTCTTTTTTTAAAGATAGCTTTAGATTATGCATAAAGTGCTTTTCTTCAGTTTGAAATGGTCATTTATTTTTCTTTCAGCCCGGTGTTGGCTAGTTTTGATAATAAAGTGAAAGTGAACAAGAAAATTTGAGACAAACGAAAGAGAAATATTTTTTTTATTAATTTATTTATTTATTCAATTGACGCCAATTCTGGCGATATGATAAAAGTAAAGATGGAACGATGGAGTCAATTAGGTACCTTTTTAGAGAATGGAGTGAGAAAAACAGAAAAATCCTAGAACTACTCCTCAAATCATATTAAAATAGATTTTATTTTACTATAACATCGCCCATGAGGTGTTTTCTGAATAATAATAAATTTTTTAAAAATTAAAAAATTAGAAAGAGACTTTTTTATGCATAGTTTAAAAAAAAAATGTTTATTTATCGTTTTAATGTCACATGAAAGAATAAATTTTCTTTGAGTCAACCACAATAAGATTATTTTTTGTTACTGGAAAAATAACAACTTTGGAGTTTTTACTCCGGGCAGTTCCAAGCAGCTTACGCCCTCTTTTCCGCCCTCATGTTTGAAAATTTTAAAATTATTAAATGTTCATAAATGATGTTAATTAAAAAGGGTAGAGTTAATAAATAAAAAGAAAAAGTTTATTTTGAGTTTTTTTTTTTTAACAAGGATAATTGTTTAAATAGCCTATTGCAATAAATGATATAATAATATAATGTATTCTATTGATGATTGTGTTTCACCTCTTTTTATATCTATCATTGACATCTGTATCTTGTTATTTATTATTGTTAAAAAAAATATGGTTTGGGTTGTTCACTGGCAATTTGGAATGTAAAAATCATGTTCAGTCAAAAATATTTTAAAATCTTTTTTCAATGATAACTCTTGAGCATGATCATTTTAATTTGATCATAAACTTCAATTTGCCATAAGTAAGTAAGTAAATAGTATTTTTAAAAGTGAATTCATTTTTTTAGACGTATCAGGTACATAGTCTTTTTTGTTTCTTATTCACTCCTATTAGGTTTTTAGTGCTACTACACTGAGTTTCTTTTTGCTTTCTTGATTTCTTTGTAACTTTTTTATATTTCTTGGAAGGTCGGGTAGTTACTGAAACTGAATGAAGTTCCTGATTGATGTCTGGTGTTCGAACCACTGCACCACAGGACCATTAACTTGTTTATGCTAAAATCTTTTAGATACGAATTTTTCAAGTAGTCTAAAGTATCTTGTTAGATATGTTAAATATTCTAGAATACAATTCCATTCTGATTCTGCTATTTTACTCTCTAAAAAATAATAAATTTTCAATTCGATGCATCGAGTGGCTTTCCTTTTCTTTTTCTAAAGATTTTTATCAACTGTACACAATTGTGTGTACAAGTGTTTTATGTTTGAAAACAAACATTGTTTAAGAGTTTACTATAGAGAATTTTATCTTCACTAAATTAGATAATTAGGAGCCACTTAGAATAAAATAGTGATAGTTGATCAAGTCAGCGTTAGATTCAGCAGCCAATGGATATCTCTGGAGAAAAAAGTTTTCAAACATTTGAATAGTTTATTAACAACTGAATGAATTGAAGAAGAAAAATAGCTAGCCTTGCTTATCTTGAGGACACATGTGGTAATCGGAGATAAAGTAGCCGAGGATTTGGCTTACTAAACCGATTATGGTGTGTGTGTGTGTGTGTGTGTGTTTGGCATCGCGGCTTGTTTCAATTAAGCCCTATTATCTGTCTAGAATTACAGTAATGAACTCGAAAGAGCTTTAATTAGAAAAATTCGCGTAAACACGATATATCCTGTCGAGTTCAATAGAGCTAGAGCTAGTAAAGTAAAGTGATATGTATTTGCGCGTGATGGCCCGGCAGGAGAGTCCAATAAATAAAAATAAACCAAATAGAAAAAAAAAAAATATTTTTTTTTCAGTTCGTTCCGGTTAAAGATTACATTAGAAGTTGAATAATCAAACATTAATGAGAATAGCTAATATTTAAGAGTGTGTAGTATTTATTGCGATTGATCAAGAACTAATTTGTGGAAAAAGCAATTTAAATTTTTTTGTTCAAAGTTAGCTTAAGGTATTATAAAAAAAAAAATTGTGCTCGATTTTCAGACACATTTGAAAGTGTGCCGACAAACAAGGTGTTCAAGTCCAACTTACGGTTTATTATCTGTACAATCAAATCGATAAGAAAAATTGTCAATGCATTTGACACTATTTGATTGAGCATTTTAGTAGACCAATCGACATTTAACTTTGCAATTAGCCAATCGCGTCTACTAGCCAATCTAGTCAAAGCTCCTCTCTCTTTGTTTGCCTCTATATATAATCTCTATTTTGAAAAACTTTTTCTCAACAGGTTTGTTTTCTTTTTAGTTATCCAATAAGTACTCGTATGTTTACGCAATTGCTTGCTTATCAATTACTATGAAACAATTTTGTTTCCATACTTCAACAACTGTCATTAAATCCCTAAATTGGGTTATAAAAACCAAGACATTTTACAAATAAAATAATTATTTTAAAATTTTAATAAAAGTTGTAAAATTTATTATGAAGCTTTGAATTTTTTTCAGTCAGTTTGATTCTAATTACACAATGCTGTAATTGTGGCTTTCCAAGAGTTTCCAAGAGTTTCCATTGCAGTAAGAATAGTTGTAGCTCTTTCGAACACGATCAATGTCACCAGCCAATTTTTTGTTCTAAAAAAATTTACCTCTTCTGTTTAGATTTAAAATAAAAATAGAAATGGAAAGTTTTGTGTATGATATGATGGTTGACTCGAGCGATTCGAGCCAAGACTCTAGTTTCATGTCGTTCTGTTTGAACTCGACCTTCAAGCAGAGTCATTTGAAAGGCGCCAAAAAGAAGAAGCAAACATTGAGCAAAGTTTTTATTAAGAAAATATTCAAGAGGAGAGACAAAATAGTGGTCAAAGAAAAGCAGACAAGACTAAGCCGCAGGATTACCAAGCTTATGGACAAATCACTTGGCTGGCTGGGCAAACGCTCAAAAAAAGTCCCATCTCTAAACAAGCTGAATGAAAATTTTGTCAGCCATGAGGAAATGATGGACCTGAACGACAAGTTTTACTTTCACGACTCGTCCTATGTGCTTAGTGCGCCGTCCATGTGCTCTTCGTTCGACGCGACCAAGTCTAAGAGCAGACGAGTGGAGGATCAGTGCCACTCGACGCCCAGGTCTCTTCTACAACAATTCTCTCCGATCAAAACAGCGCCCATGTCGCCCAGTTTGTGCAGAACGTCGTCGCCTGTGTCTCTCAACCGCAACATATTTGAGCAAAGTTCACAAATAGTCGACATTCGACTACTTGAGCATTTAAATGATGTGAAAAAAAACATCAAAATGGAGTTTGATTCGAATGAATGTTGTTTACACTGTCACAATATGATGCAAAGTCAAAATCATCAATTTTACAATTTTTACAACATGAGATGTCACATGGACATGTATCATCAAAATTTTATCTATCATCCTTATGCGCCTAATTCCTATTTTAACCGAATGCCGGCCTATTATTAATTCAATTAATTTCAGTTTATATTTTTTGTTCACTTATTGTACAGTTAATTTGTAATTAATTTTTTTGCATATTTTTAATAAATTTTATTTAAAAAAAATTTTTTAAATTTTTTTTTAGTATTCAAATATTTATTTTTAAACTGAAAATTATTCTGTTCACTTGTTTAATTTTGGTGATTTTAATTGTCTCTCATATCAGACTAACGTTCAAATATTACAGAAGCAAGGACTAAAGATATTGATGGTAGAAACGTGTATAGTGTCTTATTATCAATTTATGAAATCTATCTTTTAACTGAACATCACATACATCGGTGTGGCATCCTATTAGTTACACTAAATATTTATTGATTATTTTAGCGACACGTCAATATTAGCATGCCACATGTATCTGTAAAGTCTCGGATTCGGACTTTAGGGATTAAAGCCAAGAAATAAAAAAAACAATTCAATTTAGTTAAAAGTTTATTAAATGGAATCCAAAGTTAATACAATTAAGTAGTGGTTTATATAGTGGTAAGCGTTAGCGTGCTCTGACTGCAGTTATGACTTAACTACATTTAAATGAGGTCTAGAGAAGAAGATTAAGAGATGACAAAACTCGGGTCTTAACATATCTTTAAAAGCGTGGACTAAGCAATAATTCAACTCAGACATGATAGGTTGGAATAAAGGCAAAACCAGGGATATAAATAAAAGATACTTTAAAGGCATTTTGGGGATCAAAAAAACTAATAGCCAAGCTTAATTTTTAAATATTATACATTGAGTCTTCTCTCTTTCAAATATACTTTATAACTACTTGATCATTTCAGGTTATAACAGTAGATTCAATACTTTTTCAACAACAACACCAACATGGGTAAAAAAATGGGTAGTTTAATTTATCAAACTTTACATGTAATAAATGTAAAGGTTATGTGTAAAACTTGTTAGAAAAATGAAGAGAAACTCAATATTTTTTTGAACTCTGAATTAATTTGTTATTTTTTTTAAATATACATAATTTTTGTTTTATTAAAATTTATTTATAAAATTGAAGAAGTTTTTTTTTTCCGGTCGTTTGAGTTCTATCATTATTTGTCATTAAGCATAGTATCACCAGAAGCTAGAAGATTTGGACACAGCATAAATATTTTATTAAATATTCAAAATTAGAGTATTGCACAGTGATAAAATCAAACTAGTTAAAAAAAAAATTAATTGATAAATTAAATTAATGTCTGTTTGTTAACAAGATAAAATCTAAGGTGATATTTAGAAAAAAAAAAGAAGAGAAAAGCAACTCTATAATAATTTTTAAATTTTTGATTGCAGAAATTTGATTCGAGATCTTATGTCTCTAAATTAGATCTGAATTAAGAGATTAAGGTATTAAGCTTTTTTTCTCAAGTGTAATATAAACTCAACAATTCAGCAATAAAGAGAAGATTTCCTGATTGCACAACATGCGCTAACTATTAAGGCGAGATTTACCTAATGCCTCTCAGCATGTGATTTCATTAAGCAATAAAAGCTCAAATAGAAAATAAAAAAAGCTTTATTAATCTTGGATTTTAGTGAAACAATAATTATGCAATTCTGAGCGCTAAATTAGAATAAAATTAAAGATGCGAATTTATTTACATGTGTTAAACTTGTTGCGTATATTTACAACACTTTCTGTTCCGCTTCCTAAATTATCTTTCAACCTTAAAACGAAAAAAAAATTCTCCCAACGAACTCTAATTTAAATATGTAATCATTTGTATTTAAATAAAATTTTTGTTTATTTAAATTAGAGAAATAAAATTGAAGACTTCGTGGCGCAATTGGTAGCGCGTCTGACTCCAGATCAGAAGGTTGCGTGTTCGAGTCACGTCGGGGTCAAATTTTTTTCACATAACTAAAAATTAGAAGCTTAAAGTTAAGGCATTTCTCACAAAGGAGTTAAATCAAAGTCATCAATATCCTCATAATAATTATCATTATCATCAGAGACTTCTATGGCAGCATTTCTTCGAGACATGGTTCAAAAATTTTTTTGTATAGGAGTTATTGAGATCAAGTAAGAGTTTAGAATTAAACAATAAACTTAAATGTGGAATTGAAATAAAAGTTTGTAATGAAATTAGTCTGGTATCCGTACATACGGACAATAAACGGGATCAAATTTACCTAAACCGTGACCGCACTAATTGGACAAGATCTTGCGACCAGTTTCTAGACCGTTTATTTTGACGGTCTTTACAATTTTTTTGTTTTTTTTTCATGGTTAATTTAAAGTTTCAGATTTTTAAATCGAGTCTTTTATTATTAATAATTATTTTTAAGTAAAAAAATTAAAATTAGAATTTTTATTTTGATCAAATGTCTCTTAGACAGCAATGCAGATTTTATCTGTATTAGTTAAACCTGGTCTACACCAAAAAATAACAACATCACCAAACTCGTACTCTTATACCCATATTATAGTTGTACTATCAATTCCTTTACTAATTCAGATTTTGAAATTTCTCTCCATTTTGGTATTCTCTTCTTTCTGAATGTGTATCTTTCCGTTCTACCATTTGAATCTCCTTTGAATCATTGAGTATGTATATGTGTATGTGTGTGTCTGTCTAGTCCTTACCCTCCCATTTTCTCATCCGGACTTGGGACCGGCAATGGTATGGTTGCGACTCGACAGTCACCCGCCAAAGTTACTGTGGGACGTTCATCATAAACAGCG